>JAGGAV010000034.1:0-61842 GCA_017657295.1 Termitomyces sp. DKA64 | reverse complement strand
GATGACTACAAACTATTGACTAATTGGGCCCAGTAGTAGAAGGATCAATGATTGACAGGAATATGCCATGTGCCAAGTACAGCATACCCATTAGGCCTGGGAGCCAAGATGGTGAGGGAGTAAGAAGGGGCCAGGCAGTCTGAAAGTCAGCTAAATAGAGGTGCCAATCCTATTGGACTAAGCTAGGCAAGGATGAGATGGTCTGGAGATTAGTCCCCTTACAGGTAGTCTTGATATTACTAGTATTTTTCTGTTTCCATCTACATCTGTTACATTTCCTGGTCTCCTTTCCATCTCTAGTCTCATGTCTCTTTCAAATTTATTTGTTTCTGCCTCTGTCTCACCTTGACTCCATCTTGTCTCATTTGCTCAGTTCCCCTTGTTACTGTCTAAGTTCCTTTCCACTTAAACTCTATTCTGAATCTCTGTTCATACTTCTATTCATGTCATTACAAATATCACACATTCATGACTAATTCCAGACTCCCACAATCAACCTGGGTACTCATCAACATTAACTGATTGTCAGGTTTCACTGATCCAGGGGCTCAGCTACACTGGGCAAGTCTCTTACTAGGCAGACACAACATCTACACTTATGATCCCTAGCTCCAGTGAGCTCTAGAAGAGTGAAATGGGGTGGGTGAAGGAGATAGCAGTGGTCTGGGGAGGTCTGGGGTGCTTCAGCAGATTATATGGGGGAGCAGAGTAACAGGCAAGTGGGGGATGAGCATGGTATAGAGCTCTGAAGTGATAACACAAACTTGGCAGGTCCAGGTTATGAGTATGGGGAGTTTTTAAAAGGGTTCCAGGTGGAAGGAGCTTCAATGGGAAACAGGAGGGGCTGTAGGTTCAACCAGAAAAGTCGAGATGAGGCAAGAGATGGAAATGAGACAAGACAAGACTTAGAAAACAGATGAGAGACTGAAAATGGAAACTGATAAGATTGAGACCAATAAGATGGAAACAGATTCAATGAGATGATACAGAATAGGAAGATGGATACATAAGAGATGTAATAAACATGAGAATGTAGGTGATATCAAGACTACTCAACTATTACTACACTATGGCTTAAGTACCTGTGGGGGGAACTCCTCTGGGACCACAGGTCTAAGGTTGGATCATGTGGACAGATCTTGGGTACAGTTGTTCAGGGTGTCTCAAGACTGGCTAGTCAGGTGGTGGTATTGTCTTGATACATAACCATAATGTGCACCAGAGAGGGTGGACTTACCCAGACACTGAGGGGATGTTGGGGGGATTACAGGGACTGCTGGAGAAGTGTTGGGGTTTTCTGGAGAAGCCTTGGGAGTTGCCAGAGCAGGTGCCAGGGGTGGGAAGTGTTGTAGATGTTGGAGGCAAGGGGGAGTATGTTCTAGGCTTACTGGGGTGGTTCAGGGGAGGTCTGGAGTCTGGTGGGGGTTCAGGGACAGGTCGTGACACTGATCTCCCATCAATCCTCCAATCCCACTCAACTGTCCATGGTACATCTATCATTCATTGGACTTTGCCCAATCATGATCTCATTTTCTGTGCAGCATACATAAGGATCCTGCAAGTAACATCGTCACTGCAGTCTTTGAGTTACCAGGACTCAAGAAGGAAAACGTCACGATTAAACTCTACAATGGTCTCACTTGGTCATCCGCGGCAAAAGTAAATCGTCGACTGAGCATGATGAACACGGTTATGCCATTTCGGTGCCCAGGTATTGCAATTTTTCGTATAGATTACGGCTTCCTCGGGGGGTCCAGGTGTGTGGAGCACAATACACCGCAGCCAACGAAACTAATCGTCTTGTAGGAGGATGAAATTAAGGCTCGAATGGATGATGGAGTTCTTTTAATCAGTTTCCCCAAGACTAGCCCGACTCCTAGGAAGATTACCATCTTGTAAAGTGATCGCCATAGAAGGAATCTCTTTGTGACGAGTCGTGCACGTGTAGTACAGTCTATTTCAATGTCATGGAGCTGTCGCAAATGAGCCATGTTCTTGTGGATTCACTGTGGGAAAACATCGATCAACAAATTAGAACGTCGATATTCTCCTGAAGGCTAGTAAAAGTACTATACTCTTTGACTCGATCTGTTTCTTTCTTCTCCCATTATGCCTTCATTCCAAAAACAAAAGGAACGCGCAATTGATGTTGACGACCAGTTAGTGATCTCAGATCAAGAAGGGGAGCAATCTTCAGCCTTCGATATCGCCTCTCCTTCAACCTCTACACAAAAGAAAAAGAAGAAATCAAAGGCGTCCAAAGTCTTGGATTCTCTGCGTGGTGACTCAGAAATACCACAGCAACTCGTTGACCATGTTCTGGATAGAGTCAAAGCCGAGGGTTCAACTGCATCGGCGGAAGCCAATCCGGAAAACGTGAAGGAGACTCTGGAAAAGCTCAAGATAATGGATGTTGTCAAGGGAAAGGCTGGTATCGGAGGTAACAATAGGAAAGATATGGGTGAACACAAGGTGCGTTCCACGGTACTTCTGCACGCGATCCAAAGTTCACATGATACCGTACATAGTTCTGGGGGACGCAACCGGTACCTCAACCTGGTGAGCTTTGATCATGCACTCAGATAAGTTTAAGACCCTGACAATGAGATTACAGGCGAGGGACCACCTATTGACGATGGCTACATCGAACCGTCAAAACCTCGCGAGGAAGTCCGGCAAGACGCGTATCCTTTACCAAAAGATTTTGAGTGGTCGATACTTGACTTGAGTGACCCTCAGCAGGTGAATAGACAATGGTTTAATATGATGTTTCGTCGCTTGCTCATCGACACTTTTATTCATCAGAACAAAGAGGTGTATGACCTCTTGTCATTAAACTATGTTGAAGATGATCAGGCCGCCTTCAGATTCCAATATACTGCAGAATTTCTTCATTGGCGCGTTGCACACTTTCTAATCCCTTCATGTAAAGCTTATATATGTACAGGGCACTCACGCCGCCAGGGTATCATAAGGAATGGCACATTGGGGTACGCGTATCATCGAACAAAAAATTGGTAGCGTTCATCTCTGGAGTCCCTATGACCATACGTGTCCGCAAACAGTGGGTGTACAACTCCGGGATGCTTGTTCAAAGCACTCACCCAGCGATTTTAGTCAAATTCCAGTTGCCGAAATTAACTACCTCTGCGTGCACAAGAAACTACGGTCGAAGCGCCTAGCCCCCGTTCTGATTAAGGAAGTCACTCGGCAGGTCCACCTAAAGGGCGTCTTCCAAGCCATCTACACTGCTGGTGTCGTCGTTCCTACCCCGGTCTCCATCTGTCGGTATGCTACCTTCTGAACGCCTTCCCTGTCTGTTGCTGATTCGCTTTCATAAAGATATTATCATCGTCTCTTGAACGTTCAAAAACTCATTGACACAAAATTTGCATATGTTCCCCGCAACATGACTCTCGCGCGGATGATCCGCGTGAACAAAGTCTCGAATACGTTCGCTGTGCCTGGGCTTCGTGAGATGCAGGAGCGCGACGTGCCACAGGTGGCCGACTTATTTGCGCGATACATGCGGCGATTTGATCTAGCTCCATTGTATGACCTTGACGAAGTGAAACATCAGTTCATGAGTGGAATGGGTACTGGTGCAATCGGTGACGGTGGACCGGGCAGGAGGGTGGGACAAGTGACATGGACTTATGTTGTTGAGGTGAAGATGATTTGGCATCCAGCGATGAATATCACACTGACCGCGGCGTATTTAGGATTCGGAAACACACAAGATCACTGATTTCTTTTCTTTCTACTCTTTGCCATCGACGGTCATCAATAATGCCAAGTTTCCCGTACTTGAGGCAGCATACTTGTTTTACTATGCCACTGAAACAGCGTTTGTGGATGGTGCGGAAGACGGCGGGAGCCTCAAGAAACGATTAGAAGCTGTAGTTGGGGATGCCCTTGTAGTGGCGAATAAGGCTCATTTTGACGTGTTCAACGCTTTGACTCTCATGGATAACGTACCTATTCTACAAGATCTCAAGGTACGTTTGTTGTGTTGCCAGCATATATGCTGTCATTCTAATTGGATTATGGTTATAGTTTGGCATTGGTGACGGTGTCTTAAACTTCTACTTGTATAATTGGAGAACTGCACCAATGGCGGGTATGAATTCCGAGGGTGGCGTCCCAGCAGGGAAAGGTGTTGGCGTCGTTATGCTTTAATATAAGATCGATCCCTAGTGACAATCAATACCTTGAAATTTCTCTAGATCTAGATGGCAAAATTAAGGTCAATAAATAATTTGGAATATACATAGATGCCAGAAAAATAATGTACAGGTCAATGATCTTCTCACATAGAGGATTAATCACTGTCATATATCATAATAACGTCATCGTCATCTACACCCCAATCAGGCGAGGGACTTCGTTCCTTCTTCTTCTCCTTGTTCCGTTGCGGCGGTCTCGGAACCCGGGCGCCACCCGCTCCGACCGGCCCAAGTTCCCGTGGTACACTTCGACCCAGCGTCTGCCCTGTCCCAGTCCAATTGTGGGAGCTCTGTGCAGGAGTCTTCTCCTTCTCTTTGCCCTTCGAGGAAGAAGTGGTTGAGGGTTGTGTGCTGCGACCGTTCAGTGTGTTACCAGAACCCGAGAAAGGCGAAGGCACCTATTGATCATACATAAAAACTGGATGAATCAAAGTAGCTGTTTACATACCGGACTTGAAGAATCAGGAGATCCCAGAGCGGGGGTTGAGGGTACATAAGGTGTGACATTAAAGCCAAAGAATAAGTGCCCAAATGGCAAATTCAGAGCCGCGGGGACTTTGTGGTCAGACTCGAAAGCACTGTTTGAAACAATGCGGTGTTTGCTGTGAACAAAAGTATAAGTACTTGGCTAAATAAACGATGAACTTGACCAACTCGGTTCGAATGATCTTGCTGCTCTCTGGAACTTGCTCTGCCTTCCGATGACTGATGCCTCTGCCTTTAGTCTTCCGTCCACCGAGTGTCTCTCCTTTACCCTTAAAGCTCTCCCAGGCGTCGCCATCCTTACTCACAGTTGTGGCACCAGTGTTGGTACCGACAAATCCACCACCCAACGAGGAGCTAGGCCGGGATGATCCAGGAGAGGACGAGTTAAGGTCGATTTTCAGCTTCGACGCCATAGTTGAGGGTGGCAGGGGTTTCGGCCTTTCTGGCTCAACATAACCAACTGGCGCTGCGAAGTCTACTTCAAGATCAGTGTCCAGAACGCTAATGCCCTCGCCCCCCGGAGTTGTCTCCATCACAAGGATGCCGAATATGATGGAGTTATAACAAATCTCGATGATGTCGCCTTGTGTCAAACATGAAAAGTTCCGCAAAGCTTGTTCGAGGCTGATAGCAATTGTGAATATAGCAGAATTTGACCAATCGACAACACTTACACAGCTTTGTGGTCTGAGATTTCTAGGAAATGCACAGATTGTGCTTGAAGCTTGACAAGTTTGCCCTTGGGTAATTCGGTTCCAGTTATTCTGATGGGGTCACCTTCGTTGAGACGTAGAGTCTTCATCATCCAATAGGGAAGATGAACAATGCCTTCTTCAGCGATGAATTCTAGGACACCGGCATGGGTGGATGCGGCGGGATTGCTTGGGTTGCGCAATTGAAACATCCATGGAGATTCCAGGTCGAGATTTGTCAAATTTGCAAGAGCGGATGGCGGCATAATGACTGGATATTAAATCAGCCCGTGAAGGAAGATATTCCAGGAATAGACGCGTACTCTTTCCTCCATAAGAAACGTTCTCTCGTTCCTTTCCAGGTAGCATCGCCACACTGTACGCCTTGAGGTATTCATCATATGATCTCGCAGAGGGGCGGCCTTGTCTAAAACCTAATCCACCAGGAAAGGCTCTGTGGCGATGTTTAGATTGAAGTAACAACAGACAGTCTAGACACTTGCCCGTGTGCGAGCTGGTGAAGGATGCCTCCAGGAGCGTTATGACCTCCAAATCCCTTTGAAATGTGAGATTAGTGGCAACAAAACTGATAGCGATGGGCAACGCACAAAGTCCATGTTGAGTGTGGCCTATAGTGAAGAGAGTACGCAAGCGTCGAGTCACACCGTGACATCTCATTTCGTCGACGCGTCGATTACATAAATAATCCCTCGTCCGTTGTTGTCCATGTCCGCAAACCCATCCCAGAGCCAGCAGGGCGTCACAAAGCCTCTAACTGGCGCCAATGCTGCCTTCAATGACAAGGTGATATCTCAACATGTTCCGATGTCCCAGAACTTATCGTTCGTTCTAGGGCAAGCCCATGGAGCTGCGCCTGTCTAACATGGTAGCGGCAAAAGGTCCGTTAATTCGTGTGCATTCGCGCTTATCTGCTGCAGTAATTAACATTCTTTGTCGTAGCAATAAGTAATGCCGTAAGGACATCCTTGGGACCGAAAGGAATGGACAAGATGGCGAGCGTTTCTTCTTGATATCTCTTTTACCGCCTCTCATTTTTTCACAGATTCAAACGGCCAAGGGCGAGGTGGTCATTACTAATGATGGTGCAACGATTCTTAAAAGTATACAGGCTCTTCATCCAGCTGCAAAAATGGCAAGATTTATCCCTTTGGTCTGATTTTCCACTAACGTCCAGATCAGCTCGTCGATTTGTCCGCCGCACAAGATATTGAAGCGGGTGATGGTACAACCTCAGTTGTTGTTTTGGCTGGAAGCTTTCTGGGTGCTGCTGAAAAGATGCTCCAAAAGGGGATTCATCCGACGATCATCGCAGAAGCTTTTCTCAAAGCGTCAGTGAAGGCTGTGGAATACCTGACGGAAATGTCAACCCCAGTTGATTTGAGTGACAATGCAAGTCTATTACGTGCAGCAAGCACATCGTTAAATTCCAAAGTAATTCAGACCTCATGTTCATCCGCCACCAGCGTTGATCTTTACTATCTAGATCGTTTCTCAATATTCATCTACCCTGGCACCTATCGCGGTTGCTGCTGTTACGCGTCTTGTGACACCAAGTTCCTCTAATGTTGATCTGCGGGATATTCGCGTTGTCAAAAAGGTTGGAGGAACGATTGAGGATACTGAACTTGTCGACGGGGTTGTCTTGCACCAGAACGTTGTCACATCCGCTGGTGGTCCCACACGTATGGAAAAGGCCAAAATTGCAATTATTCAGTTCCAGCTCAGTGCTCCCAAACCCGACGTATGTTGTACCACTTACTCTATGACCATCCCATCTTATCTTTCCTCAATTGATAGATGGACAACACAGTCGTGATCAACGACTATCGCCAAATGGACAAAGTTATTAAAGAAGGCCGCCAATATCTGCTCAACCTTTGTAAAAAAATTAAGAAGGCTAATTGCAATGTCCTTCTCATCCAAAAATCCATTCTTCGTGATGCTGTCGACGAGACTGCGCTCAACTTCCTCAAGCGTCTCAATATTCTTGTAGTTAAAGATATTGAGCGTGACGAAATCGAGTTTCTCTCAAAAAGCTTTGGTTGCAAACCCATCGCTGATATTGAAGCGTTCACCGAGGACAAGCTAGGTTATGCCGACCTGGTGGAAGAGGACTCACAATCAGGAGCGAAAGTGGTCAAGATTACGGGTGTCAAGAACCGGGGGCGAACTGTCAGCATTCTTGCTATGGGTAGCAACAACCTAGTGGTTGAAGAATGTGAGCGCAGTCTTCACGACGCCCTCTGTGTTGTCCGGTGCCTTGTGAAGAAGCGGTACGTATCTCCTCTGAAGCTTGAACAGCATGTTGACTTCTCTCTGCTCATTCAATTCTAGTGCATTGATTGGTGGTGGTGGTGCCCCGGAAATTCATGTTTCTCGTCTTTTATCACAATACTCGCAATCTTTGAAAGGCATGGAAGCATATTGTTTCCAGGCTTATGCCGACGCTCTAGAGGTCATTCCCGTTACGCTGGCCGAAAACGCGGGTCTGAATCCCATTGCCATCGTAACTGAACTTCGGAATCGACATGCTCTTGGAGAGAGAACCGCTGGTATCAATGTTCGCAGGGTGTGTAATTCGCTGTCTACAAGAGGAGACAACTCACTCATAATTATTCAGGGTCTGATATCCAACATTCTGGAGGAAGAGGTTGTGCAACCTTTACTCGTTTCAACGAGTGCTATTGAGCTTGCCACCGAGACAGTTTGCTTGCTCTTGAAGATCGACGACTATGTACAAGCTCGATAGATCATGAATTCACATGCACACATAGATTTCAGCGTTTGATCAACATAGAAATCAAGCATGAGTGAGGATATGCATTATCTAAGCAATTTTTCATTCGAGATAAGTAGCGTACGATGGTGTATACTGAGGTTGAAGCTACAGCTAATATGTTTGCTTAATTTAATCACAATTGTGCCGATTAGATATGTAGCATGACCAGAAAGGTTATTCAACACCGCTCCGAGTTGGGTGCGTAAGGTAGATTGTCTATATAATTGCCGACGAGGTCGAAGAGCGTCCAAAGTAATCCATGAGTGGTGATACTGCGCACAGCACTGACACCAAGACCTCGATATATTCGTGCCATGCCAGTCAGCAGCGGTTTTGGAGCATTCGGGTCTGGACCTGTGCCAAGTTATGAGGATAGAATTTTGAGGCACATGTATCAGACAGACCTCGTATAAGGCGGTGAAGGGTCTCGGAGACTCCTCGATACTTTTCACCAGCAAGCGCCCGCTGCTGTATCTTGGTCTTAACCCTATATCTTGATTGAGAAATGCTGAGGCGAAGATGAAAAGAATCTCACTTACACATCGAGGGGATATATGAGAGCCCATGATGTAACCTTGATATAGAAGGTAAGGTAAAGCTTCTAGGACACTAGCAGGACATACCCCAGCCAAAGACCCACAAAAGAATGGAACAAGATTCGGATGCATGGGCAGCCATGACGGTGTTGGACCTTGATCGCCGTTCCTCTTCCGCCCAAGTAAATGCCGCATACCATCGTATTCAAGAAAATAAAGCGCGGTCCCTGCCGTATCCCGGACTGAGTATGGAAGTCGTGTGAGTGGATTGGCTTAAAGTTCGATCAATAACTTTACGCACGAAAGTGTAAACGAAATCCAGTATAAAGTCCTGCGAATCCGTTGTTTTTGAACGTTTGCGTCACAGCCTCTAATGTTCCTGGAGGCCTCGCTAGGTGTACCCCCTTGGCAGCAGCAATAGAGAATTCCAGTTGCCGTCGTATCTATCAGCAGAGTAAGGCAAGGAAAAATAGACATCCATAAGCCTTGCTGACCTTGACGAGTTCGAATGCTAGGGTGTATGATGAGATCATACAATATGACAGCATACAAAAAGGACGCACGGCAACTAGTGAAGGATATCAAAGCTCCCGACATGGCACCACCGGCACCACCAGTAAGGGCGACATCGATTATACTATCACGGCAGAGAATCTTGCGTTCACTGAAGTTATCTTTTGTGCGGGTGTATATCGTGAAACTCGCCGCGCCTGGCATTGACTGAATGAGAAAAGGTACAAGGTTGACAGACGAGCATTCAACACTCACGGACGAACGAAATCGTGATGAGGGGTATCCAAAGTCCACGATAAAAGCCTCTGATGCCCTCTTCTCGATATACAATGCCGGCCAGTCTAGGAATAGTTATGGGTACCCTCGTTGTTTGCAGTCTGGACTTGAGAGAGTCCAGCTATGAAAAATGATAGTAGAATTCAGAATGGAGGAGGAATACAAACGATGAGAGGTTACATACCGGATACCCAGCGAAAGTGGAGATAGAACTGGCCGAGAGAGCACATACGGCAGCCCTGTTACCTGAAACAATGCTTTCAGGTAATTGAGCACAAGGATTGTAATATATACGTACGTCGAAGAACATCGTGGAGAGCAGCCGGGTCATACAGAGGATTCGATGTGCTATAGACTCGCGTCAGTGAGACAGACTTCGGATTGAAATAAGGAGAGCTGACGTTTTTCCATCCATAGAGCTCGGTTACTTGGCTGGCGGACGGACCAGCTTCGTGCGGGTGCACGACAGGGCAGTGTTGAGTCGAGCTAGAGGGTGAATACAACACACGAAGTCTTCAAGTGGAGGATTGTGACCAGCAAACGGAGCAAACGCGTTCTCGTCACTTGACCTCTCTTGTCAAATTCGTCCGGATGAATATCTGTATTAAATAACTTCCCCCCATTACTTTGCGTAGATTATTATATCCAGATACTCTCTATAGATCTCATTCTGTTGCGATCTCAGGCTCAATGGTTTAGGAACTCCTAAATAGTCTATTGACAACACAACCTTTATTATTCCTGGTTCTGCAGAATTAGCGTGAAATTTTAAGGGTACGTCCCGTATGGTGCCTCTTTGCTTGTGAAAATCATCGGGCCCGGATAACTACCTGGAGTATGCGATCACATGTCAATGGCCATGGCACACGAAAGTGACTCAGGCTCAGTTTGTCACCAATCACCCATGATTCCATTGTTAGGCGACAGTGAAGGACGCTATAAGGTCCACATTATCGGCAACAGTGGTAGAAATTTCCTTGCTACAGATTCCCAATCTTGAATTCTAACCTCTGTCGTGGTTCGGGAAGGAACTGGCAAGGTAAGCTGAAAAGTACTCTTGTGAGAGAGCGGTGAGCCGATCCACATAAGAGTACCACTGGAGTTGAGCTTGCCCAAATCCTTGGTGTCCCATACATACCCCTCGATAAGTTATACTGGAATCCAGGCTGGAAAGCGACTCCGGAAGACGAGTTCAAAGCAAAAATTCTCGCTGCTATGGAGACAAGTGACAAGGGCTGGGTCATTGATGGAAATTACCAACAACTTGGCGCGCAATTTGTCACCGATGTCTGCACAGACCTCATCTGTAGGGATTCGAATGCCCTAGATGCACATTATTGTGCTCATCTCATCCAGGGCTGGACCCGCCTCTCATGTTATACTTTCCCCGCATTTTCATCCGGACAATACTTCGCTTGTTCAAACAGACTCCCACTTGCAGTCCTGGATGTGAAGACACCCTGGGAGAAGTCTTTTTCTCCAGCGACAGCATTCTGTGGTGGGCTCTCTCACATCATTGGTCTACCCGAGCCAAAAATGAAGCCCTAATGGATCAAATGGCCATAACTAGTGATGTGAGTTTTCCAGGCCGGAAGATGAGGAGGCTCGGAGGTTGGGGCGGCGAACGTCGAGCGTGGTTGAAGAGCGTTGTTGAAATGTGCCGAGCCAAATGATATGAATACATACGATTCCTCTGACACAGATGGCGATCGTCCACACTGCGCGATTGTATTGCATGTTGTACTGTACGTCGCCGAATAAACAAAAAGTTCATTCTCCATTTTGTAGAGCTGATAAGTACAAGGCTGGTGTGAGTACACTGGTCGGAAAGTACGTTACAGATTATCATCCACGGGTACTATTTGGAATATGCTGGGGGGTATGCTCGAAGAACCGGGAATGGGGGTCCTCGATTTTCTGAGGTGGCATATGCACCTACACTATCATTCGACAAGTTCCCAGCACCAGAACCCGGCGAGTTGGCGAGCGGTGAACCTTGTAGTGAAGTTTCGGTAATAGTGGATAGGGTGGTTGGTTGGTATCGACTGGGTGAACGCATATAGCGTTCCGCTATCTGGGCAGTTGTACCCTGCCACCCATCGTCTTTAGGCTGGTCCATCGGTGGTGTACTCTCATATGAGTGGGCATACGCTGCAGCCACATCAGGGGGCATCGCACCAGGAACGAGGCCTAACGCCGGTCCCCCTCCCCAGCCATTGTCATATGGTTGACCAACGCCGGTGTAGACATAGTCGCCGCCATTGGATTCCCGTTGTGGTACACTGGACATCATAGGTACTACTGGAGGGGAGCCAGGATATGGAGTTCCCGGTACTGTCCATGCCTCCGATGTTGGTCTTCTCCTTCGTCGGACGCAGAACCATATTCCAAGTAGAATGAGCAATAGGGCTAGCACACCGAATACGGTACCTAGCGCAATGGGAAGGACATGTGTTGACGCGTCCACTGATGATGTCGACGTTGAGGCTGTAGCTGCCGCGGTGGCTGAAATCGAGCTGGAACCGGGGACCTTTTGCGCGCTCCCTGAAGCAGATGTGGTAGATGTAGATGTAGCAGAACTTGCAGATGCAGAAGTCGTCAGATCGCTTGTGTCAAGGGCAGTATAACTACAGGAGACGGATCAGCATGAATCCGCGAGGCTCGCCATGTGTTGCTACTGCCACCTACACTAGAGCGTCAACGATGGCATATGGCTGTCCAGCACCGACTGAGATGATCAAAGTGTGCTGCGTATTCGAAAGCTCGCCTGAGCCCCAGATAACGTGAGATCCCACAGTCTCAGGACCTTGTCCGACATTGGGTCGACTGTGATCTACAAGATCAAGAAGGACGACTGGTCCAGAGTCCAGCGACACAGCAGTGTTGACCTTGTAGGGCCAAAGTGGGGCCATGTAATAGACAGCAACGCCTGAAGGCACGGATGAGTGGAACGTAAGATGTATTAATTGGAGTTCGAACCAGTAAACTTGAAGGTCGCTGTAGCCGCGGGGTCTTGCGTGAGCGTGTGGGCGTTTCCTACATCTAAGGAGCTATTGGCCGATGGAGTCCAGCTTGATCTAGGGTTGTAGACGATAGCGGGATCCTGGTCGTCTACGGTAACATTGTGACGGCACAGAACGCAAGGGATGGCAGCGAAGAGGACTGCGTGAACGCGCATGTGCAGGGGCAGAGAGGGAAGCTTGTTGTAAACCGCGCCGCGTAGCCCTTCATCGTGGGGTCATGTCACTGCATGGAGCCGAACAGTACCTTTCATTTACGTAAAGAACACATTGCCTATATTTCCCGTAAATGCCGGGACTACAAGTCAAGAGAATCTGACATACTTATGTCACACAGAAAAAGGACATTCAAGATCGGTGGCGCGTGCAAAAGATGGCGATATGAATGGAGAGAGCAGACGTGATGAATAATCGATCGTGTAATCTATATACAAGACATAACCTGTTTAAAAGCCTCCAACGCGCTTTTTGTTCGCCTTCTTCTTCTGCAATGCTGGACGCCCACCATGTACCCCAGGCAAAATCTGCGTGCTCATCATATACTCCTGCGAAGATTGCGTCAGAGGCTGGCTTGACAGGTCATTCTGGCTGCCAAATCCAAAAGCGCGTGGCGGCATCCTTCCAAGATCAGGCTGCGACTGAGCTCCAAGCCTCCGGCCAAGCTCTGGTGGTCGTGGCGGAACAGCAGACGCAGCCAAAATCTGAGGTGGACGCTGCAACTGTCTTCCAGGTTGCAATTCCATTGCCTGCGTGAGGTCTGTGCCCTGAGTTGTCTCTGGCGTAGAAGCACGTCTACTATAATGGTCCACAAATACGTATTTCTCGGGATCTGTGCCAATTTGCCAATCCTTCAGTAGAGATCGCACGCCCATTAAAGCTTCAGATCTGTCCGTCTCCTTTTCTTTATAATGGTTGGTAACCTTGGGCCGAAGATACCCAAAGTCCACCGCAGGGGGTTTACTCGCTAAAGACAAAGTTTTGGCCAAATCTTCTAGAGCCGGACCTTCGTTGGATGCACGTGAGAACGGTTGTGGAGAGAAAACATCCGCAGACAGAGCGAGATCCAGTGTCAGCTGTTCGCGTGCCGCTTTCTCGTATCTGAATGACTGGACAGAACGGTTGGGATTGTCAGCAAGATCGTATCGCTTAAGAGCCTCTACGCCACTGTGTGCGTCATCCGGAAACGTAGGGTCAAGTCGCTGAAGGGTAGCAGTGAGATTATGGTGCCATGACGAGCTTTTTACAAGAACATCCGGGGAAAGACGGCCTTGAATCAATGCGCGGTATCCCCTCGTAGAGTCAATGACACCTTCCGTCAGAAAGTCAGCTCTAGAGGTCTGTGTCGGCTCATCTCCAGCTCGCAAGACTGCGTCATGTCTACAAAGAATTCAGATGAAGTAAGCAATCAACTCTTATGGGGGTTGAAATCAGAACTACGTTGTCAGGATGTGCTCGATCGGCGCATCTAGCCCTTGCCAGAATGTCGGTATAGCTTCGAGCAAATCATAAACGGCGTCCGCATTTTCATCTTCCCTTTTTTCTCGTCCTTGTTCATGGAGGCAGAAAACATCTATATCCATGGGTGAGAGAGAGGCCTTGATAGATGATTACTAAACGCACGATTGTATGTAGTGGACATATCCATCTCGACAAATGCTTGCTCTGCGTACGGGGGTTCAAAAGCGCGCAAACGTTTCGTCTCAAACTCTTTCACATCATGGTTCCAGGAGACTCCAAAAGTATTGACCCCTTCTTCCGACACACCCAAGTCAACTTTATGCAGGCTACCTCGCTCAGTCAATTGAAGCAGACTGAAGGCATCTGCGCTCTCATACGATGGATGTCTGAATAATGTAATGCCCGTGTACGAAGCGGATGTGTCGTCGTCTGAGAAGAAACAATAAGACGGAGCATTGATGTGTATAGGCTGGCCCTTTGGACGAGAAACATCGTACAGAGTGACCATTGAGTTGGAGCGGGAAGTCACCAAGGTCACCGCTAGAATACTCCGTCAGAGGGTATAGCAGTAAAATCATGCGGAGACTCACAAGATGATAGTGGGCTTGTCCGGGCTTCGAGGTAACGGTCGTATTGCCGGCCATGCTTGTAGGCCAGGAGAGGCTTCCGAGCGAATCGAACATCAATCCAGACAAGTTCGTTAGTAGTGCATAGCTTGACGATGTCGTCAGCTCTCTGATCCTCCATAAATGTCACTACATCCGGTCCCGTCAGTGAAAAAAGTCCGATATATTCATTGGTCTGTAGTTGGTTCAGAGTTACGCCTTGACAAGAGGAGGGAAACACATACCCTGATGTCGATCTGGGAAAGGGATCGTTCAGACGCGAGGAGGTAGTTTGTATCCTCTGTACCGTGAGCTAAACGCCAAAAAAAGTTTTGCTGCACTCCACCCTCGGCTTCGGCAGCAGGATGTACAAGGTCCCTGGCAAAAAATTATGCATACGACCATACAAGAAAGGAGATGAGCCTACACAATCCTGTCACCATCCGAGATGCTACACCTATAAACCGAGCCGAAATCATTCACGACCAAAGAAGAGAACGGTGCAGCCGAGAGAATGATATCAATGACCGCGCGTCCGCCAGTGTCTTGATGCGAAAGAGTAGTCACTTCAGCTAGGTATGGCGTAGACCTGGTAGTATCAACTTCGAGTAACGAAGTCTGCCCGAATGTACGAACACCAAGATATGCCGCTGGCTCGCCTATTGGGGAAATACAAGTAGAAACACACGCACTCCCCGGATTGGTGGTAGCTATCTGTTTTATGGGTGTATCGAACGTTCGTAATGGATGAGCGGAAGGCCTGAAGATGATTTCGTCACCCGAATCACGAAACGGAGAGATATCTGTAGAGCGACGATCAACACAGAGAATTTGTTCGAGATATGAAGACATACTCAGATCGCGATTCAATTCCCCCATGGGAAACGCCAGGAATGCTTGCTCGTGTGCCACGATAGGCTGTAACAGATTCCCCATGTAAGGATCAAACTTTTCAAAACCCTTCATGATTTTAGCGTCCCGGGATAGCTCGTCGCGTATGAGTTCAGCGGGGATGTCGACATCGGGAAGATAGGTACGAATGAAATTCGCCTGTGGATCTCTTAGTTTGCGAATGTCAACTAGCGATCAAAAAATAACCAACACCGCGCTCTACGGTCTGAAGAGTCGTTGATTTGACCGGTGGATCAGGCGGTGGGCGCGTTGCGGGGAAGATGGTGGTGGATTTACTCGGGCAAAGGCGGTTGACTACGAACACGGTTAAGAAGAGAATGACACCGAGCAGACGAGTGCCGCACCTTGACAATGGCGCCTGAGGAGCGAGGTCCACTCGAAGCGGCCGTCCCGCTCAACGAGAGTGACGACATTCGGACCACCAGCACCGACATCGACCTCGGGGAACCCTCTCACGACAAAAGTCTGCCTTTTCCGCCGAGCACTCTCGGTCGTCCGAGCTCGTTCAGCGACTGGCCAGGAGTCCATTCCATTTGGACGGTGTGAGCGAGAAACTCGTTGCGGAAATTCAAAGTCCGCCGCCACTTTTTCTCACTTGCGATTATGCTGCAGCTCGGGCTACGGGCTCTGCAGCGCCCGCCAGTGCCGCTGCGTGCTCCATGCCGCATCAGGCATCTCCACACGACAAGCAGCGCAAGAGCCACCCCCGTCGCTGGCTCCTCCAACCCCGACGCCCCCGCAAAATGGTCCCCCAACTCGATACGCACAGGCCTGATTGCGCGCAAACGCGGTATGGCTGCCATATGGAACGACCAAGGTGTGCGTATCCCTGTCACTGTGCTTCAGGTGCGCTTTCGAGTCCTTGTTCTGCGTTTTTTTGAACTCTTCTTGTGCGACAGTTGGAAAATTGCCAGGTTACGGCGAATATACGGACTGTGAGGCGGGACCATTCGGTGTATCATGCTGTGCAGGTTGCTGCAACGGATAAACCGCTGAAAAAGACGACGCTGCAGATGTTGGGACACTTTAGGAAAGCCAAGGTTCCACCAAAACGAATCGTGAGGGAGTTTCCTGTAACGCCTGACGCTCTTGTTCCTGTTGGTGAGTAGGACGGTTTTATTGCTAGCTAGCACTGACGTCTATCGAGGGACGACATTGTCTGCTATTCACTTTGTACCCGGGCAATACGTGGACATAGTCGCCAACTCGTACGATACACTCCCCGTCTCTCTGCATGTTTCTCACACGGTTTGTCTCAGCATCGGTAAAGGGTTCCAGGGTGGCATGAAGCGCTGGGGCTTCCACGGTCTCGCAGCCAGCCACGGTGTCTCCATCTCGCACCGTTCCTCTGGATCCGCCGGAAACTGCCAAGTACGTCGTTCTTCCTTCGTCCTAGTCCCGCCTTACCTGGGCACATCCAGGACCCAGGCCGGATCTGGCCCGGCAAAAAGATGGCAGGGCGCATGGGCAACAAGCGGGTGACGGTGCAGAACCTGTCTGTCGTGCGGGTCGACTCTGCGCTGGACCTCGTCTTTGTGCAAGGCAACATCCCGGGGGTCGACGACGCATACGTGCTGATCCGAGACGCGAAGAAGAAGATGAACGCGCTGAGTGCGCACAACCAGGCCAAGGGGTTGTATGAGAAGGTGCTGCCAAAGGGAGTGGACGATCTGCCGTTCCCAGCTGGCACGGCTGAGCTGGCCAAGTCGCTACCACCTGTTATCCAGGCGCCTGCGTATCGGCGCAGCCCGTTTACGCCGTTAGAGTAGAAGTGTAATGATATGTTTTAGAGTTAGGAGGCGGCGCTGAGAAACGATTACTGCGGAGGAGCCTCTTGGTACACTACGCGTCTAGCGACGACTACGCTCCTCAGTCTCTCCCCGACCGACCCCCCTCCACCTGGGTATATTAGGGCTCTGACAATGATAAGTAATTTTCATGTCTTTTGGTCAAGAAAGAGACCGAGATCGAATACCGGTACAGTCTAGAGGGCTCTGAGAAAGCGACGAGACGCCGGACTGCAAGACTGACCTTCTCGGGCACCCTTGTCGGAGGGAGAAGGGCACCAGGAGGTGGAATGACACCCAGCTTATTTGCGAAATACCACACGCTCTCCGTATAGCGCACGAGGAGCTCCAAGGACGACACGGAGCACACACCCGCACTCTCTGGGAGAGGACTGAGAACGGGCCAAACGGTAAAAAAAACCTCACGACGCACCGAGAATCGCACGGCGGATCTGGTCGGCAACTGCATCGCGACGCACCTGGGCGAGATAGTTTCTCATCGGACTCTCCTCCGGGACCTTGTACGCCAGCAAGCCGCCGACATTCTTGAGCTCGGCGAGGAATTGCGCGCGGTTTGGGTCGTTGGGGAGGATCTGCACCTGGGCAATGAGCTTCTGGGCCATATTGATGAGTGTGATCTGGTCGGCGGGGGCGGGGTCAGTGTGGGAGTGGAGGGGCCGGGTGCGGCATGCCTCGATGAAGGCCTGGACGCGGAGGACGAGCGCGAGATGGCGGGGGTCGGTGGATGTCGGGGAGGCGTAGGGGATGAGGTCGGAGATGCGGCGCCTGGCGGGCGGCGGTGGCGGGCGGACCACCGGGCCGGAGAGGACAGCGGGGAAATGACGGTGAAGCAGCAGAGTTGCGTCGTCGACGCGGCCGCACTGGATGTGGTGGTATATCTCTGGCGAGCTTGGTTCAGTCGGCCGCAGCTTCGGCAAGGGCCTGGCTTACGCTTGGAGTGCTCAATGTCGTCGACCGGGAGATCTGGCGAGACGCTGATCTCGTCGCCGTTGGGGTCGAGATGGCGGACGGTGCTCTCGCGGACAAAGACGGCGGCGGTGTTTGTGTAGCCCTGATGGGCGAGGTAGTCGACGACGAGGGCGCGCTGGAGGACGATGAGAAGGGCAGCGCTGGGCTGCGACAGACGTTGCTCACGAGCTGATACGGGGTGAGCTGGGCAAGCTCGGCGCTGTGGCGGACGTTGAGCTCGGCGCTGGGCTGGGCGGCGGCGGGAGAAAAAGAGGTCATTGTATGGTATTTACATGTATTATGATAGGACGACGGCCGTCTCTCCCCTTGGCCGGTACAGGAACGACTGCGACACGATCATCACGTCAAACATCAGCGTCCCCCCGCTGCCCAACAGGTATCTGCACAGGGCGGTGTCACTTGCGAACTAACAAGACTCGTGCAGGACCCACGGTATGCTCTCTCTAATGAATGCTGCCGCCTCTTGAGGTGCGTCTTGCAGCTTCGGCGACGTCAGGATGGATGCTACATAGAATGAATTACCCAAAAATGCAGAGACAAAAAGATACATCGACAGGCCGTCGACGGATTTGCGAACATACTATGGAGCGTCAGAGAGAACAGGGAAAGTACAATGAACACGCACATTCTTCCATATTTGTGGGAGCCGCGAGGTCAGATAGAGCGTTGTGCACAACCAGGCAAAAAAGCGCCCGACCACGCGCTGGTCGAAAGACTCGGGATATTCTCTAGCACTGAGGACAACACCGGTGCTGGCTGCAGAGCGCGTGTGATGGCGGGCAAACGTCCCAATGCCAAACAACGCCCACGCGCCAAGGAACACGATCGTGCCCGCAGTCCTCTTGCTCGCCAATCTGCCCGGGCTGGGGGCCTCTGGCTCGATCTGCAGGCCGCCACCGCGTTCCAGCGGGCGTCCGCGGCGGACATCGTCGAGACTGGGGGAAAAGACGCCGCCGAGACTCGCAGAGCGCCGGCGGTGGGGCTCGATGCTCCATGATATGCGGTGGCTGGGGTGGGTCTCGGAGTGGAAGCTGTTGGCGAGCGCGGCGAGTGGGTTGTCGTTGTCGCCGTCGTCGTCGGGCCAACGACGGTGCTCGTCCTGCTGGTGGGCTGCGAGAGCTGCAGAGGCGGCGACGTTGGCTGCGACGACGGAGAGGGCGCGATAGCGGGTGCGGGTGCGGGGGGCAGCGGGGAGAGGGGCGTAGGGGGACCCGGGGCGGAGGGAATAGTAGAGATACTGCACAACGATGGTGATGTCTACAAATACAAAGTACACGGCGAGATACGTCTTGCGGGGAGATGAGCGGAGGCACGCGCGGACAGGCGAGACGAACCTGGAACGGCAGCTGGTCCGTCAGCATGCATCCGACGAGGTTCGACACGTCGCCTGTGCCGTCTCAGCATCCCGCCGCCACAACGACAACGACACGCACCGAGCAGCCAGTTGGCGAGGAACGGCAGCGCAAGGCTGTCGCACGACTGCCGCTGGATGTTCTCGACGATCTGCCTGCGACATGTCAGCGTGCGCGCCACGGACGGCACGACGGTGCTCACGGAAACTGTGCGCCGAGCCAGCAGGCGATAGACGAGTAGCCCAGAGTCTCGCTCAACGTGATGGACAGCATCAACCAGCCCTCCCGACCCGGACCATCCTTTATTTCCACCCGTCAGCTGACCACCCGCTCTGATGAAACGCTCCGCAGCCACCGCAGCCGCTGCCCCCACCAAACGCACCCGCATTGCAGACGATGACGACGACGACCCCGCCCTCGAGCCCACCTCTCACCGCCGCAACCGCGTCCGCACCGACGGCTACGACTCGGACTCGACCGATGACGGCGAGGGCGTCGTCGAGAGCCGCAAGCACGACGACGACCACATGTTCGCTGCCGTGGCCCCCAAGCACGAGTACCTCCGTCTCGCCGACATCGAGGGCCAAGAGTTCAGCCACTCCGAGCAGGAGTCGGAGCCGGAGGACGAGGACGACGCCGAGCGCCGCAGAAAGGCCGCCATGGGCTACGAGATGTCGTCTTTCAACATGCGCGACGAGATGGAGGAGGGCAAGTTTACCGAGGACGGGAACTATGTCCGCACCCTCGACGTCCATGCCGTGCACGACCGCTGGATGGACGGCTTCAGCGAGCGCGACATCACGCTCGCCCGTCGCAGCAAGCGCCGGCACGACAAGGCCCAGCGCGACAAGATCCAGGCCGAGGAGAAGGAGCTCCAGGAGAGCGGCGGCACCGCCAACTTGGAAAAGGAACTCCTTGCCCTGCTCAAGAAGGGCGAAACCGTCCTCGAGGCTCTCCAGCGCCTGGGCGCACAGCCCAAAAGGTCCCCACCGTCTCCCGCCTTTCTACCCGTCTAATCTCTACTACAGAAACCCCAGACCCGAAATCGAGAAAATAACACATCTCGCGTCCAACATCATGGCCCTCGGCGAGACAGACATCTACTCCAAGTCCTACGAGCAGCTCGTCCGCGCCGTGCGCTCCTCTGCCTCCGTCGACGACTCTTGGGTCCCTCCCTCTGCCGACCTCCGCTACGAATACAAATGGGACATTCCCTCTGGTCCCCAGCCCCACCAGACCTTTGGTCCCTTTAGCGAGCAAGAGATGAAGGCCTGGATGAAGGCCTCGTATTTTGGTGTCGCCGGCGAGAAAGTCAAGGTCCGTGTCCTGGGCGACCCCGAATGGCGCGATTGGGATGAAGTAGCTATTTAAATGTGTATAACAGCGCACCAGAAATTTAGGCGCATCTATTACAATGATACCTCTCGCAAACCAACTTCCGCTCGCAGCGCATCCATTGATTGACTTGCAACTCCCCGACGCATACACTTAATGACTTATGTACTGGAATACAAATGATACCTCCCGTAAACCAACTTCCGCTCGCAGCAGATCATCGTGATTGTTTTCCAGTTCCCCGTTTGTAAAGTGGTTCCAGCTACCTCGAAGCATTAGTACAGCTATACAAGGCCCACTCATCACACCTACGTGCTCGCATCGCCGTACAACAGAGCCGGCGACTTGCTCACCTGCCTCCCGTCCCTGCACCGTTTACACTTGAACGTCTCGTGCGTCTCGCACACCGTCTTCTCGTTGAAATTAAACAGCTGCCGCAACGCATCCAGCGAAAAATGCCGCTCAGCGTCCTCCTTCTCGTCCACCACCGCAGACGAAAGCGCCTGCTTATTCGCCTGCCGCTGGAAAATCTTTTCCTCAATCGTGCCCGTCGATATGAACCGGTACACAAAGCCTGCCAAGTCAACCAACAACGCGGGCAGTCCAGTCCACTTGTCACTCACATTCCTTCTTTTGCCCATCACGCCACACACGTGCCAATGCCTGCTGATCTGCTGCCGGATTCCAGTCTACACCGCCCATTCCATCATCCATCGCGTGCAACATCATCCCTGCGTGACTTACCGGGATCGAACAAAACCAGTCGGTTGGCCCCTATAAGGTTGATACCACATCCACCGGCTTTACTGCTCAACAGAAAGATAAACTCCTTCCCCTCGGGATCATTAAACTGATCGACGAGCTTCTGCCGCTTCGTAATACTCATTGTCCCATCCAGCCGGAAAAACCCATACCTGCAATAATCATAATTCAGGAGCACAGTGTCACAGACAATACCCACTTCTTGTTTCGACAGAGCTTTTCAAACAAATCTAACGTCTGCGTGTAGTTGCTAATCAAAACAATCTTGTCCGTCGTATGCATCTTTATATGATGCAAGAACCTGCGACCGAGTCAGAATTGAAGATGGTCATTAATTCACGCACCGTTCCAGCACCAAAAACTTGCCACTCCAGTCGCATCGTACTGTCTGACTCCGTCCTCGAGAGGCACCAGCACCCGCAAAGCCTTCTGGTATCAAATCCTCGCTCCCTCGAAGATCTTCAGGAAGATTCAAAAGTTCCGGATGGTTACACAACTTTTTGAGAATGTTGATCGCCTTGAGAGGTTGAGAATCCGCTCCTCGTAGTAGAGCCTTGATTTCCGGCGAAGAGATGAACAATCGATAAAGCGATAGTTGGAATTCTGAGAGTCCGCAGAACACGACGTGCTCGTATTTCACAGGAACTGAGAGAATCAAAACCTTCCATTGGCATGTATAGAAAAAAAACTGAAACGAACGGTATTTCGAGAGAAGGTCGTTTGTTCTCCGGATGATAAACTTGGTAACAAGTCCACCCAGTTCCTTCAGCTTCTCCTCGCTCTTCGCCTTGACTTCATCTGTAGCTTCTGCATCTCGTCCACGGATGATCAAGTTCTCAAAGTTCTTCCGGAAGTCGTTCTTGGAACCCAGGAAATTCGGATTGGCAAAACTCAAGAGGGAGAAGTACTCTGTAAGGTCGTTCTGTCCGTATAAAGGTCAGAGTAGGTAGTGGCGCATAAAAAGGCTGCAGCACCTGCCTGTATGGGGGTTCCAGTCAAAATAACACGTCGTTTGACATTCAGCGCGTTTAATGCTTGGTATGTCAATGATTCTGCCGGGCAGCATTATCACGAGTGGCGCTTCACAAAATTTAAGAAAACCCGCCTGAATTCTTGAGCCTATGCCCTTCATCGCATAAAAGCAAACCAACACTGCAACTGGCGAGATACACCCCAAGGGTCCGCAAAGTTTCATACGAAACGATCATCACTACCGCAACATGAGCTAGGATTCAAAGTTCCTACCATAAAGCTTGCCTGGTTGTGTGACGTTTCTCCCAGAGGCGGCTACCCAACGGGCAACCTTTTCCAATAGCTCGCTTTTACCACCTTTTCCATCGACAGCTAACGGGTTCAACGCGTCTTTCCCTAGCCACTTGACTGCGGGTTCTTCTAGTTGCTAGACAGAAAAAACAGCAGCCAATAACGTACCAAATTCATTGGCCCAGTTCTTTACCAGACTTGAAGGACAAGCGATGATACACTTTTCTATAGTAGGCTTGCCAGCCCGAGGGGACTGTTTAAGCAGGGTCCAAAGCAGTGCAATGCATTGAAGAGTCTTCCCCAAGCCCATTTCGTCGGCCATAATACAACCATATTGGTTTTCCATGAGCATCCCCGAAGCGCATTTATACAAGAACTAGGGAAACCACTGTCAAGAGAGCGACATTATCTATAACCAAGCCTCACCTTTACACCCTCGACCTGATGGGGCCGAAGAACCTTTGACAGTTTCGGATCTATGACAACAGGCACCCTGTCTATTTTTTCCTTCTGGTCTTTCCCTTCGCCAAGTAGAGCCCGTAAACTCTTGTGTGGATTGTACATGCCTGCAGTCTTTGCCCTTGCTTCCTGCGCCGCTTTCTCCTTCTCTTCCTCCTTCTCGCGCTCCTTCCTCTCCTCATCCGTTTCTCGACCATCAATCGTAGGATCGTAAAGAACAATCGCATGGTCCTCCATAGGGTCGTGCAACGGCCTGGGTATGATCTTCGCCTTTGGGCGGATTCCAAGTGATATATTGGTGGGTATAAAAGGGACAGGGGCACCATCCTTGTTCGTCATGGCAGGCATCGAAAACCTCCGAACGACCTGCTCAAAGGGCTTCGGCTTATACACGGGGTAGGTCTTGACAGCGGCAAGAAGGTCTTCTTCGTTATGGTAGGTCCCATCGCGATCATCTTTCTTCTTCTTCTTCTTTCTCTGGGACGCCTCATCTTCATCTCCAGAATCATCCTCTGTGCCCTGTTGACCTTTGTACGAAACCCGTTTTCGTTTCCGTTGTGGCTGGACACGGTCGATAGTAGGGACTAACAACGTTGGAGGCTTGAAAGGTTTGTTAATCCGGGTGCTTTCCTGAAGACGGTCAACGATTTTGCCATCGTTGGTTGTCGGTGCCCGTCGTAACATCAGTCGACAACAATGGTCAAGACGCGGTAGTCACGGATCCCTTCATGATCACGAGAAATGTGACAACGGAGCACGGCATGTGACACCTCGTGTCCTCGAAACGAGCATACATCACTTCGTATTATCTCGTACATACATATATGATAGATGGCACTACCAACCAGCTGAACCACCCTCAATACCCGCCAAAGCCGCTTCTGCATACGCAGAGTAATTCTCTATTACTACCCTTTCAACAAAAATTTCGCCCGGCTGGCCAAGAAGCTGAGGACATATGTTCAATCGTTGAGGGAGAAGAAGATCATCTGATGAACAAAATGCCAAAAATTCATCTCCAGCCATTCCTGCATACTAATCAAGATTGTCAGTGGTTTTCCCTCTGCATTCGACAGAATGAGTTCTTACCAGTTCTCCAGCACTCAAACGAGAACGGAATTGTTCAAACTGGTTTTTCTGATGAAAGTTTGCGCTCGGGTGAAGCCCTACTTTCGCAGAAGGTCCACCAGTGCGAAGAGTATTCAGAAGAACATGTGCAGCATTCTGGTTGTAGAATACTCCAGGAGGACCTCTCTTAGCGATGATAAACTCAAGAGATGGTGATCCGGGATGTGAAGGGGCAATATCAGTTAGAACTACAGGTATGGAGACCGAGTTGTTGATATTTATGAAAAACGGTGAAGATTGGGCTCTAATCAGAAGTAAGAAACTGACAAGGTACAGTGTCACGATACGTACATGTCGGAAGCTACAAGTTCATTGGGTTGAGAAATTGACCCAAAGCCTCTTCGAGAGTGTCAGTAAGATGAAGATAAACATGTCATTTAGGTAGCACATACAAAGGCCCAAACATGGTCGGCTGTTTCCACAGAGCCGCGGAGGCTTGTGATGTCGATATGGCATTCGAAGGGAACAGGTTGTCTTTTGCACGTTGGAGACTGGTGACAAAGGACATGAATGGTGACAGCACTTGAGTAAAATACCCCTACCTTTCCCAATGAGCGGGCCGAGACGAGTCTTGTTGAGGCTCAAGGAAAGAAGATGGATCTGTTCCTGCGGCCTGCGCCGATTGGTCGGATTCAATGGGCGAGAAATCAGGTTTGATCGGTACAGTAGTGGAAGGGTCGTCCTCGAAATCCGGAAGGGCCTCACTGGCGAGATCAGCCCCAGCCAAGTGAAGTAATTCGTTTGCAGTTGGAGGAGCAGTGTCCAACGAGTCAGGGTCATCGTCACCTCCCCATAGTGACCCTGTGGGCGAGTCATCGACCTGATCATAATTCTCTGAGATGTTACTTTTCTCATGAACCTCTTTGCTATAGCGCCCTTTCACCGTTTTCAACTCGCCCTTCTCGAAAGTGAGCAGGGAACTAGTATTTTTCTTCATAAATCCTGCAGATGACCGACCAGGACCTGGCTTTGACCCGCTTCCGGCCTTGTCACTATGGGAAGATGAGCCTTTCGCAGAAGATGTAGATGCACCCCGCCCAGATAGGCGAGCTTTGACTGAAAGGGCCCCTTGAGGCGTAGCATAATCGAGCTCTGTTATTTTGACCTTAGGGTTTGCGACTTTGGCTCTATGGGCAGGGAGTTTGGCAGTTGGACTCGGGGAACCTATTGCTAGATGAGAAACAACTTGGTTCGGCGAATCGTCCTGGTCCACGGCAGATTCTCGTGAGTGTTCTTCACTGACGACAGGGGTACCAACATGACCCGCAAGTTCGTCGTCTGATGCGGGAACAATCTCATCGTAGGAGGAGGTGCGAGAGTGTTTTCTGGGTGAGATACGTGTTTTTGCAGGCAACGGGATTTGAGGAGTGTTCCGAATGTTCCCGCTACGTCCAGGCAATGGTATAGGGCTCTTTGGTGACAGTTCCACACCGTCCTTGTCTTCGCGGACGCGTTTACTAGGCCTTACTTCTTCATTAGAGTCCTGGTTTTCGATGATAGATAGACTGCGCTTTTTCTTATCATTCGTCATTGGACCATTGGAACTTGCTTCTGGAGATGACTGGGGGGCGACCGCAGGACCAGGCTTAACGGACTGCCGCTTGTGCTTCCGACCTAGCATGAGTAGCAAATAAGCAGACTCATAGATGGCTAGAACAATATTACTCACGCGGTGGGCCTGTCAATAGAAATTCTTCCCCGACCTTGAACAAACTCGTGTCCCGATGGTCTCTACCACCTGAATTGGCGCGTTCCCAAAATTGTTCGATAATATGTTCGGAACCACCGAAAGATTCTTGAGGTTCCCAGCTGGAAGAGCTTGGGATTAGACATGTCTTTAGGAAAGAGTAACGATACATACGTATCATCATCAGGACCATAACCTTTCCACTAACGCAACAAGTTTTAATAACACTGAGAGAATCAGGCATAAAGTATACGGCTTACGCGGACACGGTATTTCTTTACTCAGAGTCAGTCCAGGCATGAGCTACGACACGTTCAACATACATACCCAAATCAGATTCTTCTTTCTCCCTTTTTCCTTCTCTACACGGGCTTGAGTGATGTTCTCTACAGCGGACACAATAAATTTGAGGAATGAATTAGGAAAATACAGTTCTTACCAACTTCATATTCCACTTCCTCGTCATTCATAATGAGATCTGAGTACTTTTAACAAACGAAGACAAGGACAGAATTCGTAAAGTATCACGTGCAAGACGTCAGATGATAAGTTGACATAATGTTCCTATTCCGTAGTACTTCCGACAAGAGATGCTTAAGTATTAAAGTTGAGAGAATTACCACTTTTCTCTCTCTCTTTCCTGATGAGCCTTGTCAATCTGAAATTTTCTGAAGATTGTAAATGCATTATCTATACCTGGATGTTCAATTCATGGTGACTGCACATATATAAAACAGGAAAAGGAGGTTTCAGAATTGGTTCATCCACTATCCCTGTCTTACTTTCCTTGCTTTTGTCAAAAACCATGTCAGACAAGCAAGAACGGGGCTATTCTCCTCCACCGGATTACAGGCAGTCCTCTGCTAACCCCACTCCGAGCCATCAAAACCAGTATTACGGTCGGCAGACGTCATATGGGTCGGCACCTGTCTATCAACAGCCGCAATACCAGGCTCCTATGAATAATGGTTAGTTTTGATCAGGAGCAAATTAATTTCGTACCTCATGTTATTCGACAAGTATACCTGTCACCTTGTGCCCAAGGTCATCATGTCAGCAGTATACGGTTCGGACTATGCGGAATCCTTGCCGCTATTGTGAGATTGATATTCTTGTCATGAGTCTAAAGACATTTGATCGTCCATATCTAGTTCTGCTTCCCCATCGGTTTCATTTGCATGTGGTAAATGTTCATCAATCCCACAAGGAAATTCAATTTCATCTATCTAACTTCTTTTATCTTTCATGCAGTCTGGACACCGAGAGGGTGTGCGCACGATGTGGAATCCGGATGTAATCAATTGACTTGTATCTTCCCTGTGTTTCATACAGCAGCAGTATAGATAGCATATCTATCAAGTGGTTGCGCCACCCAAACATCACATCACTGCTAGCGCTGTTTATTATCTGGATACATACCGCTGGGACCGTGTAAAACATCTGAATTTCATGATCTTACAATTGTGATCTTAGAATATTCTCGAACTAGGTAAAATTGAAATCGCAAGATCTGGTAGGTTTATTATACATACGAGGGCCGGTGCAAAATACAAAACTACTAGGTATAGATATCTATGATTAGATGAACATCTAGTAAAAAGCACACAAGATATCGCTATTCGTACATGGCCTGAAAAATCATCAATATTTACGCCTCCTGTGATTCTAACTCCCATTCCGGCTGAGGAAGAAATCGGGAGGCAACTAAACACTCCTTGACCCAATTCCAGTGCACCGTTTTATTGGGCACCATTCCCAGCGCAGGGCTATAGTGTTCGGCCTTTTTGATGACGACGAAATCAAATTCATGTAAAGGTGCAGAAGCATAATCAACGTCAGTGATGGCTTCAACACGATCCGCTCCCATGGCCAATATGATGCGTGTGATGGCATTATGAGCTTCTTGTGCTTTTCCCTCAGCGATAGAAACCTGTTTGGGATCCAAGGTAAGCCAAGGGTACGAAGCACACGATAGAACTCGCAAACCTTCTTGTTTTTCACCTTTGGAACCACGTCACCAACACACAAGATGGACATCCCGCTGAACAATTTACAAGGCACGCTATTTTCCATGATGTCGTCAAGATGGTGAATACTAGTTCCCCAGTTTACATCTACTTGTTGAGAAATTTCAGTGGACAAAGTCTCCGAAAACCCTTGACCGAGCATGTATGCGAGCCAATCTTTTTCTTCTCCCTGATGTCTCAAGAAGTTACGATTAGCGCTGATTGACAAAAGGAGACTCACGGCAGCAAGAGTGTCATCGAGCCATTCCACCTTCAAGCAAGGTACACCTAACGCCAATGCGAGCAGAAACTTGGGTTTATAACTCGGGTGGTCTGCCACCAGGAAGATACGTGCGACACTTTCAGTCCCAATCCACCGTGCCTCTCCTTTCCTGATGACCCACCTGTTATTATGCTTGGAGTATGTTCCCTCCATGTATAATACATCCGGCCATTCATTCACGATGACCCCGCCATTATTTTTGATCCTGGAAAAGAGATTCTCTCTTTCTCTCTCCCAATTTCCCTCGTTAGACGAGACGCTGACCACAAAAGCCGTCTTCTCAAAGAGGTGACTGCGACCAAGACGACGAGAAGCAATGGTGGTCGAGGAAAGTCCCGAAGGGGCTGGACTCGCTTTACTAGGCTCCGGTTTGATAGTAGGTATGATCGAGTGGCGGGACAAAGTGCGATCTTGCCAGGCGGCACTGATAGTTTTTGCTGCTATCCTCAATGACACGAGCTCCATCTCTTTAATTCCCTGATCAAGGCAGACACTGACAAGTTGGGAGGAAGCAAGGTGGTCGACGGCAGAGACCTTGAAACCGCGCATGATGTTTGGGATCATCACATCGTCGTTGGCACGGAGATCGAGGAGCCGCATCTGGTCGATATGAACGCGGGCGGTCGCCTTATCATCAAAAAGAACTTCATACATGCCACCTCCCACGTCTGCATAGACAGTGCCAGAATAGTAGCAACTGTCTTGCTTCCAAAGCGCGAACACGCGAGTAGCTTCTATGTCATTTATCCTACTGACCGACGTCACTGATGTTAGCCGATTCCCTTGTCGAGTGGATGGCGTCGAGGAAGCAGCTTTTCTAACTTTTTTTGAGGATTTAGGTTTTGTTTTCGTTGACTTGACCGATGGGCCACTACGTTTCCTCTTCCTGGAGGTCGCGCCTCCAAAATCGGGATCCATATTGACATCATCCACCAATTCAGTCGAGTCATTTTCGTGCCCACCTGCCTGAATCAAAAGTTCATCATCTGACGCCGAGAGTGAGGAGTTTTCTGCATTCAATTCTGCACGCCTACGAGTCCTACTCGCAGGAACGGGTGGAATTCGCTTCTGCCTGACGCAAGCCTGGGCAGTCGAGGGCATTCCCTTGCCCCGTTTAGAGGCAGTGGGGTCGACACTAGGTTTGACTCCAGCATTGACTGCGTCTTCATTCGGGATGGAGGATGGTATCACCCCACTTTTCCAGGATAAAACGGGACCAGGAGGCCGATAGACTGGCAGAGCAGCTGAGGCCCTTGTAGTGCGCACATTGGACGTGGGTGCAGGCACGTCAAGAGACAAAATCGGAGGAATAGAAGTAACTTGTTTTAAACGAGCTGCGACTGATCTCTTTCCCCATCGAATAAGATTAGAATAGAAAGCTCCTCAGTAACAAAAGATAGTAATCACCTGACGAGAACTGGGTTTTTTGTTCGAATCATCGTTTGTATGATCATGCAGAAGTTTCCTTTTCCCTTTAATATCTATCGCAGTAGATCTCTTGCCTCTGGAGTGCAGTACATGAGCAAGAGGCAAATCCTCTTCGTCGTCACCGTCAGGAAGCGAATCGGCAACTTCTGACGCAAGACGTGTATCCTGGGCATTATTATCTTCAATAGTGTTTACAGGATGAGGGGTGTTTATTGATAATTTGTCTGAGCCTTTAGGCACACCAGAATTTTCCAGATCTTCATCATGAGGAGGCTCTGAATCTGGAATAATACCTGTTCTCTGACTTGCGATCTCTTCACGATCACGAAGATGTGAATTATTAACCGGCTGCGGACGGCCAGGAGGACTTTGTTGAGCTGGCTTGGTGATCTCATCCAAGGAAGGTCGTCTTTCGACCAGCATCTGGGTTTGGAAGGGTGGGAGGTGCGCCAAATTTGGAGGAAGCGAGTGGCAAAGTATTGACATCGAGGACGGGTCATTTTCCGTCTGATTTGAAGGGGATTCGGTAGCCACCGGTGACTGATCTTGAGCTATCAGATGCTGATATCGATACCTTTTCTTGGGATCAACCATGCTGAACAAACTCCTTGAGTTGATAGTACCAGTGGATGACGTATTTTCCGTGTAAGAGATAGTCTCATGAACAACGGCATCAAAGGGATGTATTGGCTCGACATCCATGGCATCGCTATCCTCCACCTGTGTTGAAGGTTGGGTGGGAGCAAGAGCTGTAGACGGAAAGCTTTCATTAGGATCGGCATAAAAACTCGACGGAGCGTCACTGAAACACTCCTCGATAAGATGATGGGTGTGGTCTCCAACATCATTTGCGGAGCGGCTGGCCTCCATGTGTTTAGGCTTTCCGCTGGGTAGGTCTGACATAACTTCGGAGGGCTGTGTTTCCGGATATGGTTGCGATTGAGACCCACCCGAGACAGATGGTGTGGATTCGACTAGGACTGTTCCCTCAGATGGTGACAGTGAACGTCGGAATCGGCGCTGCTGATGCCTAGAGTGCATAGAACTGGGACTTGAGTGAGCAAATAGTACAGCTGCAGGAGGAGGAACCACTTTCGAGAGCTGTGAAAGAGGTACGTTGAATTGTTTTGAAGTAGCCAAGAACTGTTGACTAGGATCTTGATCCGGAATACCAAAGGAATCTTGCGACGATATAGGACTTATATGCCTACGAGACGTTGCTGCAGTGCTGGGAAGAGTCGTGGATCGCGTCTGTTGCCGCTGTGCGGAATTGCCAGTGATTGGAGGAGGGATACTTTTCTTTTGTGGAGACTGAAAAGACACCGCTTTGACGGCCACTGACCTGGGCTTGAAAGGAACGGGACTGAGCAATATCTTGATTGAGAGGCCTCGACATTTCTTACCTTTGTGATACCAGAAGATGAAGAACCAGCATGAGTATTTAAAGCTAGTGTCGCAGACGTTTTAAGGCGTTCCTCCAGAGCGGCCCCAATGTTCTCTTTTTGCGAGCCCTCATTAACATCCACTTCTTCATCCAAGTACTGCGTCTGCGTCTGTCCCAAGCCATGAAAATCATAATGCAAGGAACTCGAAGTCCGTGAAGGAGATGAGTCAGTTGTAGAACCCCTTGTATCGTTTCCTCGGTCGAGGCGACGCATGCCACCCGCTTTCTGACTACCTTCCCCAGAGTCTAACATAGCCTGAAGGAGTTGTGATGCCTGGGATTCTTCATTGTCACTGACAACGCGTGAGTTTGCCTTGAGTTATAGTCGGAGGTGCAAGACACACCTGCTCTTGTCATTGAGACTCATTCTATCCGAAGGCGCGTCGTTGTCGCGCAAGAAGCTAGAAACTTAGGCTGTGCTGTCCAATTCTTCCTGGAAAACAGATGTGTCGAGAGTACTTTCCGGTGGGCACTGACAAGGTTTTGCTCGGTCTAACGAGAGGAATCGATGGCCGACGAAAGGAGTACGATATCCTTTTGTTTCCAAAGACAAGGATAAAGAAAAGGGTCGGATCCCGTCCAAAAACTCAAAAACCAAAAAACACCCGCAAGCTTCGCCTGAAAAAGGTATTCGGAAGTAAAAGTTTATATGCATACTTATTTCGACAATGTGTACGCGACTGAATTATGTAATCACCTCACATGGATGGAACCCCGCGTATTATACAGCTTTTAAGTCTAACGGTCACAGCAACGCCTTGATTTTTTGGTTGCGCGGGTCGCTGCCACGTACCTACCGAGGAGACTGGATGCCACGTACGGACACAATCCGCCGGTTGTCTTATCCTATCTCTCATCAGAACTCGACTTCTCCGGTTCATCAGTCGAAGTCCAATGTCAAGATCAACAGCAAGGTCTCACACCGCTTTGTGAGAATACATCACAAAACATGGACTTTGTCTTCTGTACCTAGTGCGATACCGAACCGAGGAAGGGTCACGCAACTTTCTGTCTCTCGGACCGCAGAACCTAGTGACAGCAAGCATGACGCATTCGTGGCGAAGAACGGGCATACGGCCGATGGCGAGGTCACAACTATACCAAATCCCATACCAGACACAGGATTTAGACCGCATCCGATACCATTATCTATCCATGTAGTTGGGCCTACCGCTAGTCCTAGTCAGCTCGTTCATTCCGTCCCACTCAGCCAAACAGCTTTACCCATGCTGTCATCTCCTGACTCGCTACCTACAGCTCCAGGGTATCAAGACCTTACTCCAACGCCTTCCTTTCCTACATTCCTGCCTGTAGCGACAGTCTCTACTAATGGGACCTCAGTTGGCAGCGGAACCAAAATCCACCCAACCAACGCGACTGCACAGTCTCATAAGCTTTCTATACCATTGATTGTACTATTGGCCGTGGGATGTGCACTTATCTTAATCGGAATCTTCTCTCTCATCAAATACTATTCTCGCCCTACTCGTCATCTACGCCCACGCCCATCTCTTCCGGTCCTAGATGATCCTTTCGCAGATGACAAGGAACTAGCTCTAGAAGACTCTCCTATCTTTGGGGGGAAAGAACGGTCGTCTAACGGAATTTGGTCTTGGTCCCATTATCCTCAACCTGGAATCGACATAACTAAACCACCTAGCATTGTTCAGCCTGACGTTGTGCGAGGTAAGCCGCGTGGCTTCGACTCTGTAACTCGCTCTCCTAGCCTACAAGGACATCCGTCTAATTCTGGTTTTAACTGGAGAACACAATCTGCTTATTCTGGCCATGGACATACTCAAAGCGTTCCGACAGTGACGTCTGGAAATTCGCCTTTTCACGTCTCACTACAGCAACTTCAGGGCGCTCTGTCACGGACCGCGACTCGAATGTCGGCTGCGTCTGCTTCGTTGTATGCCTCATCTCCCGGCAATCATAGTAATGTTGGACTAGCGATCACCAAATCACCTATGACAACTTTTACAGCGGATGGCTCCAGTCTGCTCAAGCGAACTGAACCTAAATCAGCTTTGGATCAACGTCGTAACAACTCGGTGGCAGAAGCAGCGAGAGACCCGATATCAATGAATGCTCGCAAATCTGTAGAGTCGAGCTATACAGCATCGGAGGTCAGTTCTCCTTCGTTTCTTCCCTACACCGCACCACAACGGGAAGTTTCTACGAACAACGCCGGTCGTAGCAGAATCAAATCTTCTTACTATAATGTGAACTCGTATCCACGCATATCAAATCCAGCTCTGGCTAGTGCTAACAAGACTCAAGGTTCTGGTTCAGAAAGTCAACCCAGACTTTGCAAATTAGATGCGCGCAGAGACCGCGACACTCAGGCACTGACTCACGCATTAGGGCTATCGTCTCCTGCGTCTGCCTATACTGCGTCTTCGCCTCAGCCGACATTGTACCCAGATGATTCACTTAGTGTCGTTGATGCCAAACGCCCCAGGAAGCCTCAAACATCAAGTCATAAGAAGCATGTACATGAAAAAGTCAAGGAAGATGATCGCCGTCCGTCTCTGCCAGTCATCTCGACTGCTATGGATGCGAGTGCCGCTCTCGGCAGTCTTATGCTGATGGACTTTGCCGGAAATACAACTCGTTTCGACGATTTGACCACCAAGCGGCTGTCAGTCACGAGTCTGAACAAGGCAACGTCAGGAGGAGTGGGCGCAAAAAGTGGTCCTGGTCCGCCGCTAGTCAAGACTTCAACGTCGTCCAAAAGGAACTCATTAAAGAGCAACGACAAGCCGCCGTCCATTCCTCTTCCAGAGTTGCTACCTTCACTGGAACAGATGGGACTAGAACATGCGAACCCTCAAGCCTATGCGGATTACAGAAGCCCAACTTACAGTATCTATGGATTATATGGGGATGATCGTAAAAGCGGGACAGGTTACTAGAGTTCAAAACATTACATTCATAATATCACATACACTATGTAACTATATCATTCTATATCATTATAACATCGCGGATAATTACATTAGTTTTGAAGTCATCGAATTTAAGAGAAACATGCGAGAACAGTGCCCGCGACGGCCGCAAAAAATTGGAGTTCCTGGAAGTCAAAGTCATTATCATGTCTGTCCAGGCAAGAGTTCGAGTCTCAGAACCAAGGTGCCGTCCGGCTCAATGTTTTCTACCCTAAGTCCACCGAACATTGCACGATCACCTAGAGTGTCGACACGCCTGATCGAATCTCGTATATCAGACAGTCCTGGCCGTAGATGTGTGCGTCGGAATCTCGCGTCAAACACCATTGACTCTTCACGTTCATCGTTCGAGAGGGTTTGCAAGTCTTCGGCAGACAACGGTGTCATAAAGTATGTGATTATTCCTTGTAAGACATCTCCAACAGTGAAAGGCACGGAGGCATTCTTTCGAGGAATCACGAAATCGACAAATTTCCTGCCGACCTCACCCAATTGGTCGTAGGCATATTTACTGTAATCGACTCGAATGTTTTTCACGTCGCTGCTGGGGTAAGCCACCTCTTGGTATAAAGTAATCTGCTCTCGATGTTTGTCAGGTAACGGACAATCCTTGTCCCATGTGATATAACGAAATGGATCGTCGAACAGAAGCCATCGAATGTTGGGGCCCTCCGATTCTGGACTACGTTCGGAGAGCACAAGCATTGGATGAAGTTCGTGCTGATTATCGGATTCACGAGGAAAAGGCAAAGGATAAGGCTGCGGAGGATAAGGAGGATAAGACGGAGGCGGCTGCGGCGGATAAGGAACAGGATAAGGAACGGGATAAGGAACGGGATAAGGAACGGGGTAAGGCTGCGGATAATGGTATGGTTGTGGCTTTGGGAAGTGGTAACGGGGTAGTTTAGTACGAGTAGGGGGGTTATACAAGTCAAACTTGTTGGCTTGAAGAAACGGGTACACGGGCTCAATTTTGCCCGGGACAGGAGTGGGCACATCGACGGGTACAGGGGTGGGAACAGGGACAGGCGCTGGAGCGTGATGGACAGGCATGGCTGTCCATCTTGGGTCCGGTGGATCGTACGTAGGGTATCCTGGAGGCAGTTGAGGACTACTACTTGCATAACTGATCTAGACAAGCCTACCTATGCCCGTCCATCTACGGACCGTGTATGGTGCTTGTCTATAGGCTGAGAGCTTAGGGCGCGCGCAGGGCAGTTTGCAGAACATGGTCTAAATTGGGGCAATACATGGCTATCGAAGATCTATCTTATAGCTGTAGTCGTTTCGACAAAAGGCATGAATAAAGGTATAGACAAAGGAGCGGTTGTTGCCTTGTTGTTAGACCAAGTACAAGATCATTTGAGGACAACAAGGGACGAACAATGAGCGCTCAGAGTGGCCGCGGCGGAGAACATAGTCATGAGTGAGGCTCCTTATATTTCAATACGAGGCGGTGTTAAGCGATGGTCACCATCATGCGCAGCAGCGCCAAGCAACGCCGAATATCTGTTGCTCCTCCCATCTCCAGGGTTTTTCCATAGCTAGTCTGCCATGGCCCAATATTCCACCGTTCTCCACCATAAAACCATAGACGACCATGATGAGGAAATGGGTGACTACTACGACCCAGTCCCCGCCTGGGCAGGCATCCCTCTCAAGCATATTTCGTGCGTCGCTTTCGTTTTCGCGCTCTAGTTGCGTGGCTTGAGCAGTGCTTTAGCCTTGTGACGCTCGCTATTCAAAATTCTGCGTTGACCCTCATAATGCACTATTCACGCGTATCCGCTCCATCGTCCCGCACATACTCCGCCGCCACCGCAGTTCTAATGAGTGAGGTCTTCAAATGCCTTATATCTCTTGTCTTTGCATATCTGCATATCGAGCATCCTAACGACGCGCCCCAGGCAGCTGGACTGCCCTGGGCCACGAGAGTACGCCGTCTCCGAAAACTAGTCAACAATATTTTCAGTCCAGACTGCTGGAAATTGTCTATTCCCGCTATCCTCTATGGTGCGTTCGTCCTTTCTACGACATTCTCACATTCACCATTCCCCAGTCATTCAAAACAACCTGCAATATGTTGCAGTCTCCAATCTAGATGCGGCTACCTTCCAAGTAACTTATCAAATGAAAATTCTCACAACTGCAGGCTTTTCAGTCCTGCTTTTACGTCGCAAACTCTCCTCTAGCCAGTGGTCAGCTCTTATTTTCCTGGCCATTGGCGTCAGCATTGTTCAGATCCAAGCCGGCGAAGTTCGCAATGTCCCAGCCCAACTGATTGTTGATCCCGATGTATATGTCATGAACTCCTTGAGGGGTTTCCTCGCCGTCGCTGCTGCGTGTTTTACATCTGGCCTGGCTGGTGTTTACTTCGAGATGGTCCTCAAAAACTCTCAAGCCGACTTGTGGGTACGCAATGTCCAGCTTTCCCTCTTCTCCCTCCTCCCGGCCCTCGCTCCCATCATCTCCTCAAACTGTGGCAGTCTCGAAGCCGGAGGCTGGTTCTCCGCGCTCTTCCGTCACTTCGGTCTATGGGCGTGGGCGACCGTGGCGGTGCAGGTACTCGGCGGTCTTGCCACCGCGATGGTTATCAAGTACTCGGACAACATCCTCAAGGGGTTTGCAACGAGCCTCAGTATCGTACTTTCCTTCCTTGCTTCTGTTGCCCTCTTCCAATTCAAGATGACGTTCACATTTGTCCTCGGTTCGGGCATTGTACTCGTCGCGACTTGGTTCTTCAATCAACCAGCCAACCGTGCAGGCCTTCTCGCACGCGATGCGTTCTTGTGGAGTGCGGCCAGGAACGAGAAGCATCGGGCAGACGTGGGTGTTTATGTGCAGCGCCCTTTCACAGTTCATGCAGGGCGCACCACCTCCACGAGCTCGTCCACTTCTTCATTGAGCTCATTGCCGTCTATTATCACGCCCCCCTTCGATTCCCATTCTTTAAATGAAAAGGTGCCATATATCCGGTAACAACATATGTATACATCCTTGATGCAGGACTTGGCTTTTAAAGGAAACAGGAGATTATACAATATTCGCTATCGATATTATCTATTATACCAACTTGGACAGGATATTATTATGCCTTAATACAATTGACTGAAGAATAGTAAAGTATCTCTTTGTGTATCAAACGAACTCGGCTGCAGCTGAAGCGCGATATAAGCTTTCAAATGGTTGCTGATATCCTTCAGGCTCTCGTATCGAATCATGTTTGTGAGTGAGTACCTCACCTATACGAGATGAGGAGCTTGCCATATCCGAATATCATGTAGTGTTAAAATCAATGATGTAAGTTTCGCAAGGTCATCAACAATTTTATTCAATAACTGTCTCTCCGGCCATGTTTGCGTGCGACAGGATGATGAGACGAACCTACTTACAAATCGTATAGATCAATCCTTCAAATGCACCTCCAAGCCACGTTTAATCGCTATTACTCTTATCAGTATATGTCTGGTTGACGAGAAAGGCAGGCCGCTGACCATCACACGTGTCCTTTGCATCTCCGAAGAGCATCCGTGTACCAGGCATATAGAACATTGGATTAGGTACATCGGCTAGCAAAGATGAAAAGAAAATTAGCACCGCTCCGACTAAGGTTTCGGAAAGACTGACCATATCCGCTAGCTAGACCTCTCTTCATAACAATTACTTGCTTGCTTTTCCAGGCATGGAGGACGGGCATGCCCTAAACATACCAGCATGAGGACACACTCTCTGAGCACAATAAATAGATCAACACTGACGGCAATAGCAGAACCAGGCTCCAATGCAATGGGGTTCACAGTGTCGTTAGCACCGATGACAAGTGTCACATCAGTATCCTTAAAATCGTCATTGATCTCATCCATCTCCAGAACGACTGGAAGAGTTTAGTCAACGAAACTGTTTAAGAGAAAGGGACGGGGAATCTCACTGTCATAGGGTACTGATGCTTCAGCCAGAAGCACATTACACTGACCCGGCATGCGACCTGCGACTGGATGTATCGCAAACTGAAGAATATGAGCTCCAAGTATTGTCCAAGGCAGATATAAGAATGATAAGACTCGTACTCGAACATTAACACCCTTCGCTCGGAGCATAGCTGCAATGTCTGAAATAGCATACTGAGCTTTAGCGACAGCCATGCCATATCCAACCACCTGTTATCTTATTCAAAAGAAGGACGATAAAAACTTAGTGATACTGCCCACCAAGATAACACTGTCTGCATTCGCGAGTCCTTCGACTGTTTCGTCCACTGTTGTTTGTGTAATTGAACCTTTGATTTCATGCGTTTCTGTTGACGCTGTAGGCGTAATTCCTCCGAAAAGAACATTGGTCAGTGAGCGATTCATCGCGACACACTACAAGTGATATCGGGTCAGCTGCCATCTGAAGCTTACATGTCCAACCGTACCATGATGTAAGAAAGAATCGAGCCGCTGACCCCGATCAAAGAACCAATGGTCGTCAGTAGAGGATTATCCAACATGAAACCTAAAGAACCGTTAATGACGTAGAAATTTCGAAAGTACAACTACTACCCTCAGCAACGAGAGCAAAACCCCTAATTGAAACATCGTGAGTAAAGTGAATATGTGTTGGCCGATCGACAAGACTAACGAGTATGCATTGAGAACCGTGATCACAACAGCTTCGATGAGAATCAGTGAACAAATATCAACGGACACTTGCAAATCGCTTACGCATATCAGCCCCTCCGATCGCTGCAGTAGTAGTATATCCCTTGATGAAACTGAGAGCAGCACTCATTCCCAAGAAAGAGGCTGCGACGACCGGAGTAGTGGGAGCCATAGATAAGAAACCCGCCAACGTCAACGCATTAGCTCCCAAGAGGGAGCTGTTGATAATATGTTTTCCAGGCAGGGCCAGCGGTTTGGCTGAAATTTTAGCAGCTAGTTTTAGATATGCAACGATGGATCCAGTAAATGTAATGCCACCTTGGAAGATAAAGAGAGTTGAATCGAGGAATTACAACGGAAAAGAACGGGCCATACCAATGACCACTCCCAGGTAGGCAGTGATCGCATGCAGACTGCTCAGATGAGTGACATCCACTAGAACACTCCCGATGCTAGTCAAGACCGCTGACAAACCAACTATTGAATGTAACATCGCTACAGTCTGTGGTAATTCAGTCGCTGTTACTCGCCGGCCAATGATAGTACCAATAACGCCACCGATACTTGCAACGCCAGCGAACTGTGCTACTACGGCCGGTGGGAAGCCAACAGCAGCCAATGATGCAAGTATGCCAGAGGTGACACCTAATATGCCTAGAGCATTGCCCTGTCTAGCGGTTGTTTGAGAAGCAAGGCCAGAAAGAGACCCTGTAAAAGGAGGTCAGCAAGATAATCACGACAAAGTCAAAGTATATACCAATGCACAATATGCTGCTTGTCAAATATCCAGCTTGAACGAGACCATCCATTCCAGTGCTCGCTGCAGCCAAAAAACCTCCAGTGAAAACAATGCCCGGAATTCCATAAAGCCAAGTATATTCCGGTGGATCAGTGGCTCCTGCAAAAAATGAGGTAGAGCACAATACTAAAAGAAGATAACTTACGTTTAAACATGTCCAACATACGCTTCGTGATTATAAAGCCTCCAGCAACATTGATACTCGCCAGAAGAACTGCTAATGCACCTAGTGTTTGAGGTATCGTGCCAGGGAGATAACTACCACCCATGACAAAAAGTCCACCTACGCCCACCATACCAGAGATTGCATTTGTCACCGACATAAGTGGCGAATGTAGAGCTGGAGTAACACCCCAAACAACCCTGAGAGACCAGTTTTTTGGGGGGAAATTCGCTTTTGGGATAAAACACTCACCTGTATCCAATTAAACCAGCGAGGCCAAATGTGAAGAAACTGTCCATGAAAGCTGTCCCTGTTGCTTTTCCCAATGCCACTACTCCCCCCATCCCTGTGGTGACCACAGCAACCTCTCGAGAGGCTTTCTGCCATGGAGTGATCGCGACAGTAGCCACCTCTGCTTTCACGGGTGCGGGAGGCGGAGCGACAGGGGCAGGCATCACTCGGGGCATAGGGGAGAGTATTCCACCTTCATGTACAACAACAGAACCTCGAGTAACTTCGTCCTCGATATCAATTTTGAAGGATCCGTTGTCACCAAGGGAGAGAAGAAATTTGGTTATATTGTTTGAATAGAGAGTGGACGATTGAGTTGGAAGCCTTGAGGGTAAATCGGTGTATCCTGGAAGACAATAAATGAGTTCATGGACGTTAGGATTGTAGATAGCTTTCACCGATTACGGTCACGCCTCGGTGGATGTGAAGCTCTCCTGGGCGAGTTGCCTCGCAGTTACCACCTGCTTCTGCAGCCAAATCGACGATCACAGAACCATGCTTCATTGCAGAAACCATTTCGTTGGTGATCAACTTTGGAGCTGGCTTCCCGGGTATCAATGCCTGGAGGATTTAGATCAGTGTCCGTAGGCGTAGCGCCGAGTTTCATAGAAGCTAACCGTAGTAATCACGATGTCAACGTCCTTGCACTGCTCCAAAAACAACGCCATTTCGGCCGCAATGAACTCCTTAGACATAACTTTTGCATAACCTCCACCTCCGCCCCCTTCTTCCTGGACTGTTACTTCAAGAAATTCCGCACCAAGCGACTGGACTTGCTCGCGAGCGACAGATCGAGTGTCAAATGCTCGGACGATGGCCCCTAACCTCTTTGCCTGAGTCGGGCATCATCAAACAGGCTTTCAAGAGACAAGAATCCACTCCACGCACCGTGGCAATGGCACTCAAACCTGCGACACCAGCTCCAATCACGAGTACTTTTCCTGGAGGAATCTGTTCGATCCTGTCAGATATTTTTCCAGCTATCAGGGATGGAGACTTGACCTTTCTGAGATGTTATCAGTATGCATGGCCCCAAAGATTTGGAACTAGCGACGTACCCAGCGGCTGTCGCCTGACCAGTTAGAAATCTTCCAAAATGATTGGATGCCTCTAAAACTGCTTTATACCCAGAAATATTAGCCATTGAACTGGAAAAATCGTTGTTCAACACCGTAACTCCATGAAATTTTAGTCCTGATGATACCTTAATGCGTCAAAAACCTGAGCTCGGGAAATGCGGGGTATCATATCCATCTATACGAAAGTTAAGAACAGTTGATATCAAGGACAAGTCACCAGTCGACGTACGGCAAATACATCGGTCTTGCGCGAGGCAAGAGATTCTACAATCATTTTGTTTTGCGTAGGGTACATAAAGGAAATGATGGTACTGCCTTCCTTGACGTGGTTCGACTCTTGTTCGAATAGAGGTGGTCTAACTTTCAACATGATATCCGAGGATGCAAAGACCTCTTCTCGGGACACAAGGGTCGCTCCAGCTTTGGCATATTGTTCGTCAAGGAACTGTGCCTCTAGACCGGCGTGGCGTTCTACTAACACTCTCGAGAACCCCTTTTTAAGGAGAAGTGCCACATTTTGCGGGGTGAGAGCTACACGTTTCTCTCCAGGGAAGACTTCTTTGGGAACACCGACGGTCAAAGAAGAGTAGGGTACGCCTGCGGGGTCTGTTCGTGAAGGAGTGCCTTGACATGTTCTAGTGGATGAATGAAAAAAACGGCACCCTTTAATTGCCGATGCAAGTAGCATCAGTGACCAGTACACGCCTCATCAGTTATCGATATGACTGACCATGCGGTACAAGGAATTGTGGACGGAGAATGCTACGCACTTGGCTGGTGAATAGTGTGTATGAGAGCATTTTGCACTCAGAATGGGTAAAACTACTGAGGGAAAGCCAGCATACAATCCGTCTGACTGGTTTACGGGCCACACAAAGTTGAAGGAGAGACGACGGGTCAGTTAGCAGGCTTGATTATGATACATATATAGAAAACTAAATTCTGATTCAACCGGTCCGGACGGGCCACGTGGTCATACTTCTCGGTTTCCAGAAACCCCCTAGAAAATACCGTTCTCCAAAATCAGACGTCGACAGGTTCAACGAAAAAATTTGAGGTATGTCATCTACCACCGGACGTGGAGGGTCAAAAATAGTCGACAAATGAGCTTGAAGACGGACATGAGCTTTGCTGAATTTGCACATCGGACAAAATTCCCGAAATTTAGGCCTTTTTCCGAAAGGGCCTTACAATCTCTGTGTTCGATCCTGTCTCAGTACAATTTTTTCTTCCCCTGATGCATTTTCCCATGTAAGCTCTATGCATAATTGATGCATTAAGACAAAACACTATAAGGTGATTAATGCATGACTCATAGAGCGCATTAGAGAGTGGATGCTGTGATAATGCATTATGAGGGCTTACTGAAACTACAGGTAATATTGCACCGGGGACCGACTGTGATGGACAGTATATTTATGCATAGTTTTACCAGGATGGGCTGCCTGTCGGACCCGGATTCGCACGGTCTGCAGGTGGGTAAAAGGTCAAAAGCGGTCGATTGTACGCCACTCTCATCTGTATTATACACTCGAACTATTGTAGATTGATGTGTATCATGACCCTGTAGCTACATGTCTCTTTTGAGGAATATTTCTCATGTATCTGTCTGACAAGACCAGGTCAAAATGAGATGGAATACCAAATTTTGATAGTCCTTGCGATTGCGATTTTTACTATCTTTTTTTTGGCTTCATGGATACAAAATTCAAGCCGTAGATTCAGAAGATGATAATTTCTGGAGTGATTGGAGGAGGGATGCAATATATAGAAGCTATCCTTGCTGGCAGCTAATAATGTTTTCTATAGAAATAGTGAAAAGAAAACCTGTTGTGTCGTTTCCAGTTGACATATTTTTGGGGCAAAAAGGCTAGACAATTGCAAATGTCTTTTTACAAGACAAAAAGAAATTGCATGTCAGGATTCCTTTCACACTTTTCCGGTGGAAACATATTCCACCAGCAGTGTATTTACTACGGTCGTTTCATATTCAGGTTCATATCTGGGTCATCGACAGTATGACACACATCTTTCAATAAATTTCTGTCCACCACGACCAGTTTCCAGTGTTATTTCACCTCTTCGATGGTGTCTCAAATAGTCATATTTTGATCGCAGAGCCGGAAAATACATGGAAGGTAGCGATGGATACCAAGGGCGTAGGATATGTACAACATGATACGAAATCCCTACAATGACTATGATTCAAAGGTGCTGAAAGAGTACATGGGGAGTGCATAGAGAGATTCCTGAAATATACCCGTTTGTTCTCCAAAGAGTCATGACCGAACCCTATGCGGACTTTCCGCTGAGCTCGCGCTCAACCCTGACCAGTTCCTGGGTGTGCGGATGCGTCCAAATGGCTTCGGCAGCGGCGTTTCCGATGGGTGGGAGAGGCTTGCGGGGGATGCCACCATACCCATACAACTTCTCCAGAAGAAACTTCATACCAGAGATAGATGTTTTCGCTATGGTGTAGTCGGCACGTGCTATAACGCCCTGCAAACGCTGGGCCTCGGGGAGAAAGGACAAATCCTTTCGAGCTGCCTCTGAAAGCCGATATACCTTGACAGTCGCGTACTAGAACAGAAGAGAAAGTCAATAAGCCGACATTGAAGGACTGAGATATTCAAGGCCTCACGGGTGCAAGGTTGGCAAGACCTGTGATAGCTCCATGACCACCGACAAATGTGGAGGGAACGAGAAAGTCGGTATACCCTCCTAGGACAATGAATTTTAACTGGGGGTTCTTGCGCGGGTAGGTCGAGGCCCATGTAGCGCTTGTAACGGTTTCAGCAATTCTTGTGAGTTTCCCAACATTACCACAGCTGGAGTGTCATCAGCGGGACACAAAGGAACATAGCGATAGCATACGTGAGCTTGACACCGACAATATTCGAACATTCGGTTGCAAGTTCAACGATCAAGTCTGAATCTAGGTCAATTCCGCCACTGGCTCCTGGGTCTAGAATTATCTAGATAAATGGGAAGAGAGTATCGGGAAACGAATAACCTACAGTTATAGATTATGACTGGGATTGGAGACTTCTGAGAAACTTCTATGAAAAAGGTCTTAAGTGCTGCCCGAGTCAACGCTCCTGCGAAGTAACCGCTTGCAATGACAATGGCATAGTCAGCACCAGCTGCAGCTGCCTCATTGCTTAGTTCTATCGTCTCCCTGGTGCTCCCTGTTCCAGTACCGACAATGATAGGAACATCGCCAAATCCTGCGTTGTCCAGCGCCTTTCGTCCGGCGCGAATCAGCTTGACACGCTCTGCATGCGATAGATGGATAGCCTCCCCCATGGAACCGGCAATTAAAGGAGCAACGCCGGCAGCTGCGACACGGGTAACATGGCTTTCAAAAGTAGGCAAATCTGTATTTAGTATCAAAATACAGAGTACTCAGGAGAGTGAGAGAAATCTGGCTACCTAGGTCCTCAGACAATGACAGGAAAAAGGACGGAACTGGGGCATAAATGCCAGGCTTGAGAGGTCGATAGACGGAAGTGGTGTCATACATTCCGTTCGCAGTCATTAATCTAGCAAGGAGGTGTCAATGGGGTCTAACATCCTGTTTTTGCCCAACCCAGGTATATAAATGGTGCGAAGAGGGGCTTAGATGTTCGTCGGTCCCCAACGGCCCGAAGCCCCGCGCACGCGTCATGTCCGGACCGTCCCCGGTTTCTCTGGCCTTTCCTCATTCCGCACCTGACATTTTCACTCATAAACTGGTGATCAATCCCTCTACGGAGACAAGCTCCACCCGCGGTCACCGGCCTATTTTATCCACTATATGCAGACCTGTAAGTCACTCTTTATCTGTCAGTTCAGTCGAAACCATAATATCAAAGACTTGAACTTGGTTCGCTTTGTAATTCTACCGAACTCCAAAGCATCTGTTTCCAGCCATACTGAGCTAAGGACGTATCTTTGTAGGGAAAGACTCGTGCTGTATCACGCGTTGAGGATAGCACTCTAATTGCACACACGAGAGGGTTCGTGTGGGCCCGGACATTCAAAATCTCATTTGACATGATAAAACATCATGGCAAGTGGTGACTGTTCAAAATGGGCCGTCCGCAATCTCTGTCCGGGGTCAGAGGTAGTGGAACGTCGAAGCTTGAAACTTAAGCATAAGGTCTTGTAGTGACGCGTCCAGTCTCCCGCCTACAAGGAATGCGACACGGCTAAACGTAGACAACCTTGGTATAGATAATGAGGACAAATGCCCTCACTCATTTCACGATGTTGGGATGCAAGTGATAAAGAACCCGCCGTCATTGAGTATTTACAACGTCAAGCCTTTTGATGACTTCTCTCTCCCATTCGGTCCAGCCGTCTTCGTCGATGTCACCCGGTTCAGTTGAGGCCCGCTGAAATATGTCCCATGGTACACATCCTAATTCCCCTCCCTCGGTTGGCTCTAAGGCAAACCGGCCTTGGCGGGAACGCGTGAGCGTGACAACATGACCAGCAGACCCCAATGAATGCGCCAGGTCATGCACTATAGATCGAACATATGTCCCTCCGGAAACTTTCATCTTCAGAACAAATGCAGTAGGGACGTCGGCTACCATGGCAGGATCGAGATCATCTTTAACAGACACATCGCTCTCTGTCCCTTTCAACGCAATCTCCATTGCTTCTTGCTCTCCTTTGGAGAACACCTTTTCGGGCCAACGATATAGATGATCGGTACCCAACCATTCAATGAGTTCAAGGGAGTGCACGGTCACTTTGCGGGATTCAATCGGTCGTGGGAGCGGAATCCCCTTCCGAGCGTATTCGTAGAGAGGTCGTCCGTCCATTTTCAAAGCCGAAAAGCTGTTCACTGAGGTGGGTAAGGAAGGACCTTGGCGATACGGAGGTCACGAACATGGGAGGGGTTTGTTGAATCTCTCCAGAAAATTGGGCCAGGGCCGATTCCACTTTTTCACGTGTTACATGCTGCCATGGCGCAGTTCGAACGCGAGCGCCTTCGCTATCGTACGTATCAGTTTCACAACCGAGTAGGCAAGTTGTACGGTATTCCTGATTTCAAAAATGAGTTATTTGACTTCCATACCAGAAGTGTGGCTTACTTTGGTGCAGTCTAAGAAATCGGACAATTTTTTTGTCCCTTTTCCAACACCCACTACTGTTTCCAACAAATGTTTCTTACGAGACTAGGTCCATACTAAAGTCTTCCTCACCTAAAACTCCGTCTGCTAGAGGATCAAGTGTTCCACCTTGCCCGATTTTGACACCTCCTCGAGCATTTTTGCGCGTCGGCTTTTGCCCTTTTGACTTCTCTAACTTATTCGTTTCAACGAAAAGGCGCGATTGAGAAACGAGAATCTTGACATCATTGATGACAGACATGCTCGTTGGGCCAGACGGCTTAGCAAGCCCAAAGAGACCAGATATTGGGAGTGAAGGGAAAGGGATTTTGGGCATGACAAACGCGAAAGAGATGAATTGAAGACTTCGAAAGTTTAGCTGATAACCTAATGGAAGAGGCGTTCACGTGATCGAAATCGAAGTCGGCGACCAAAAGTCCCTGCCTACCTGGTCGACGGACTAGATGTGGGGTGAGATTTCGGATGACTTCGGCTTTCACCATAACACAACAGATCCCTTAGAAACATTGAGCAACACATCTCTGGTATTTAAACTACGGGAATTTCAAGCTAATGTGAAGATGCTATTAGACATCCCAATAGAGGTGCATTCACTGCTGGCAGCCAATACTTTTTCCTTGGGAAATAGGGAGAAAGAAATGTGTCATGCCATTTACAGTTCACACATTTCGAGAAAAAAGGCTTAAGACAATGAAAATTTCCTTTTTCCAAGGTAAAAAGTGAACAAAGAAGTGGTATGACACATTTCTGTTTGGCCTTTCCAATTGAAAACAGCTTATGGCACCAGCAGTGATTTTGAACATGAAATGAAATGTGACAGGTCTGCGACCCCTGCCAGAATTTCAGATTCCACAAAAAGTTGATCATGGGTGTTGAAAGAACACCTGAGGGGATGCTGATCTGAGTTTCAAATTTTGACACACAAATTCACTCATTCAAACTTTCCCTGTGCCACTCTCATGTGTCTTATATATCCAAACTATTGTAGATTGATGTGTATCATGATCTTATAGCTATATGTCTCTTTTGAAGAATATTTATCATATATTTGTCTGAAAAGACATGGTGAAATGAGATAGAATACTAAATTTTGATTATCCTTGCAATTGCAAATTTTATTACATTTTTTTTTTGGCTTCATAGATACCAAATTCAAGCTGCAAAATCAAAAGATCAGGTATAGCATTACTCAAAATAAGTTCTGGAGGAACAGGAGAAGTGATGCACTATATAGAAGCTGTTTACTGCAGCTATTCCATATCTAGGTCATGTTTCATATCTAGTCTGTCAACAATATGGGGACAATGCTCCTAACTGGACATGACTGCTTGATAAGTGTACAGTGATAAGACTGTAAGGGGATGACCCCAGTATGGGTGACTCTGACTTTATCCAGCCTTAGTCATAGAACTCACATCATCTCTAGCATTACTGACCAACTGGCTGCCATGCCCCTACATCTTCCAGATAGTAGTGGTCAGCCTTTTGTAGTCATTCCTATTTCCCCTTTCATCTTATTGTTAGTCATTACTGCTTAGCATACCCAGGCCACTTACCACATATAGTATTAGTCATAGCATAGCCACAGATGTAGTATATAAACTGATCAGCAGGAAGAATATCCTTTGACTGAACAATAGCAGTGTTCACCTGGTCTATTCATTGAGCTGACTGTGAGGTCCCCAGCATTATTCCCTGTGCTTAGCTCATTGTGCTCACCCCTTGCCTGACTCTTAGCCACCTCTGTGCTCCTTTGACTCTCATGTGTCATTTGCTTGCTTCTATTAGACAAGTCTGCAGTAGCCATTCATCCCCTCACAGCTTATTTGTTCCTCTATGCTGTCTGCATCCCTAGCTCACAGCATCCAACCTACAATCTACCCTGGTGATGTGTGTCAGGGGACTGCTCATACCAGACCCTCTGGTTTGTTTCCTCTGTTCCAAGCCTGCCTTTCATTGCTGTCCTCCCATCTTCTGGTGACAAATACTTTTGACCCATGGCTACCTTTTGGTTATTTTTTCATGTTGTCACATGCCATGAGTCCAGAGATTGAGGCCATTTATGATGGATTTCCATTTTCAGTACAATCTCCAGAGTTATGGCAATTTCCGGAGTTTGCACCTTTGGGTTAGGGTTAGAAGTTTTCCTGAAGTGTCACACCTGGCCAGGGAGCTCCTTAGACTTGTTCTCTTTGGATCTCCCTCTGCCAAGTGAGTAGTTATGTCCATAGATCCTTATACAGTACTAAATAGACTTTGGATCTCCCTCTGCCAGTTGTGTGACTTAGCCACAGCCTGCAGAGGTCACCCTTACAATGTGCTCCTATGCCACCTGATCACACATGATTAGATAGGGTAGCTGGTAGTAGGAAGGTATGTGTGAGGACAAGTCAGTAAATGTCTCAGAAAGCTAGTGTCATGACCTGCTCCCAGACCCCAGCTTCACTCCCAACCCCATTGATGCCCTGGGAACACCCTACCAACCCCCCAACTCTGGGACCCCCTCCATGGCTGCCCCGGACAACTCCAATGCTTCTCCAGCAAACCCCAACAGGCCCTGCCAACTTCCATGCATTCCTCGCAACTGTCAGTGCTTTCCCTGGATCCCTGAAACCCTTACCACTACCCCAGGTCCTGATGCACGCCTCTCATTAATTCCCCTGATTCACCCACCCACTCCAGAGCACCTGGATGATCCTGGAGCGGCCCGCACTTCCTACTGGACTCATCAGAGCATTGCCACAACCTGCCCCATGATTGTACCCAACACCCAATGGCTCTGCCCAGCTCTGCTGGACCTTGCCATCACACCTGCCCCTCCCCGGAGTGTTCCAGTAGTTAGTATATAAGCCGTAGGATAGCTCTTAGTACTGTAGTCTTGATATTACACTTACTGGTTATGTGGTCTTGTGCTTCTCCCTATCTGTTTCTATCTCCATCTCAAATCTATTCTCTTTTCTCTGCTTTGTCTTGTCTTGCCTCTGTCTTGTCTCAACTGTGCATAATCTCCTTTGTTTTCCTAAGTCCTGTACATATCCAATGTCCATACAAACTCTGCACACATGCCACAAACTCTGAATGTTCTTACAACCCTCCAGACCTTGCCCCCTGCTTGGTCCCAAGACTCTACCCTTCTTGATTGATCCTCCCTCAGATTTTGGCTCCGATCCCACCACTCTCAAAGACTCTGCCTACCTGTACGCCCTTCATAGACCCGCCCTGTTCAGACACCTCCCACACTTGGTCTTAGACCCTCCTGGACTACCCCAGACTTGCTCGGATTGCTCCCCCCAAGCTCTCCTTGCAAGTTTCACCAAACCCGCACCCCCCTGGAGCACTAGGTTATAAGTGCAGGACACCAAGTCTGCCTAGTAAGGATTTGCCCAGTGTTGCTGAGCCCCCAAGTCAGCGGAACCTGACAGCTAGAGTGCTGAAAGGGTGTGAAGTGTATAATGGTCACTAGAGTGTGCCACTAGTCAGTAGCATGGAGTTGCTAGAATGTGAAGAGGGCAACCCAACAAACAAGAGGTAAGGTTGCTACAAGTGGTTGGTTAGGGAAGTTGCCAAGGTGATGGGAAAGAGTCATTAAGAGAAATGGAGGAAGTTGCTAGGGTTTACTGGGGGGTTCAAACTAGTTGCTAGCTGTAGATGCTAACACTGCTAATGCAAAGAGATGAGGCTGACACCCATAGATAGTATATACTGATATCAAAAGCTAGGTCATTAAAGCTTGTTGCTAAGCTGTTAACAATGATGAAGAAGAGAGATGAGGGTGAAGTCTGAAGTCTGAGAGTTAAGGGACTTCTAAGCTGTACTGTGGGGGGTATGAATTCTCTGTTTTAGCTAGGTATGTACAAGGGGTATTTATACAATTTATAAGTGTAGTAGTCAGCAATAAAAGTAGTCTTCACCAGTGATGGCATCTGTCAATAGGTGCATGTTAGGTGCTAATACAGTTTCCAAGGATATGTATATGATGTCAAAAGTGCATAATATCTATCAAATATAAAGGAAATCATACCATATGTCAAAATCTGAAGTGTAGACATTGTTCAGGTATGTTGGTTAAGTGAGACAAGAAAAATGAAAAATAAAAGTCATGTGTATTTGAGTGTCTGATATTTGAAAGGCAAAAAGTCCCTTTGTTATTATGTGATGATGCTAGTGACCATCAGTAAGAAAGGTCTTGACTAGGTGGTTCTAGGTCTTGAGCCTAGGCTTTCATGTGATAGGGCTGTGTTGGAGTCAGATGCTGCATTAGATAAGATAACCTGAGATAGTGGTAATGGTGCTCAGTGACAAGTGGGTCTTATCATCCTCCCCTAGGCTGAAATTTTGACTGTTCTCAGTCAACCAAAATCATGTGAATGCAAGGGTGGCCTATGGACAAAATGCTGAAACTATAAAATGCCTGATGATTAGTTGGATTTCATCATATTCCTCTTTACCTGTCAATCTCAGCTTAGTCATGTCTTTGAATCTTGCTGCCCAGCTCAAGAGGCACACCATAGCTTAGGCCTTTCTTGAGCACATCAATCAATTTCTTTCTATGGCATGTGCTTTGCTAGTAACAAATCTTAGGCTGGCAGTAACAACAATCTTCAAGATGTGGCTGCACTAGTTCAAGACTGTGGGGAGTGGTGTGGAGTGGGTCAAGTTGGTGACTGTTGACAAGGAGTGTTACCAGCTCTATGAGTAATACAAGGGGGAGGACTGGATTCAGGAGTTTGACAAGCATTTTGTAAATCTTTTCTTGTTTCATAGTGATGTTGTTAACTCTTTTGCTAGGCCCCTGCCCTGGTGTCACTGGAGCTCTTGCTAGAAGATCTGGAGGGTGAAATGGCAGTGAGTGGTGGCAATGTTGCTAGGCCTAGTGACATTGCTCAGATAACTTTTAGTTATTTGAAGACTTAAGTTCAAATGACCAATTCTTCTTTCGGCACTCTCCATGTGATCTGGCAATAGCAACTGGAGCTGGGCATAGTGGGGGTCATGGAGAAGGCAGTGTGGGTTATGGGGACATTGAGACTGGCCCCTCCACTCCCAAGCATGCAGTTGGTAGCATTGCTAAGGAGCCAGCAATGTTGCCTAGGCAATCCAGGGCTCCAAAGGGGAAAGGAAAGACAAAGGAAGGTGACAATAATGATTTTCAGGTAAGTTTCTTCTTTGTTGCTAGTTCTTTACTGACAGTCAATAATGTGCCAACAGGAACTTGTGCAAGATATCTTTACCAACAAGGAACTCATGCAGCTGCTGTGGTGGAAGAGAGAGGGAATGGTTGTGGATATGGGAATAGATGCTGGGGTGATGTTGGAGAAAGTGAAGGGTGAGACCATGATGTTGCTAGAGGAGAGAGTGGCCTTTAAGGCTAGCTAGGGAGTGGTAGGTCCTAACAACTGTTGCTATCAGTTCTTGCTAATTTGCTTCTTAGTGTGATAACTGTTGGTCATATAATGTCCTAGAAGGCTGCTGGTACTCTGCTGGGACCCAGCCTTGTTTCAGATGTGACAGCACTTGAAAAGGCTGTTTATATCACAGTCAGTCAGCTTGAGAACAGGAAGGAAAGTTTGTTGCTAGGATAGTAAGCAGGGCAGCATTGGTGAGGCAGGCAAGGATATTTGTAGAGGCTAAGCAGGAGCTAGTAGCTCAAGGAGAGGCAATTCAGGTCAAGCACTCTAGTCTAAGTCTGCCAACAATGCAGGACAGGATGACAGTTGATAACAAGAAGGTTGCTAAGGGAAGGTGACAAGAGAAGAGTTGGGCTGAGGTGGAGAGTAAGAAGAATACTAGCAACAGTGAAGGTGGCAGGAGCAATAGCAACAACACTCCTTCAATGGAGGACCAGCAACCACCAACTGTCACTAGTGACCAGGAAGATGAAGATGTGCCTATGGGAGAGCCAACTCCCATAACAACCATGATTGAGGTGGAGTCACAGGTTGCAGGTACTGAGGTTGAGGATGTGACAATGGAGGTAAAGGTGGATGAGCAGGAGGTTGGAGAAGAGAAAGCCCCTTCACTAGTAAATCAAAGTTCTTTTGGTCACTTACCCTTTGTTGCTAACTAGTTGCCTAGAAGATCTGAACTCCTGCCCCTCAGTGACAGGTAGGCAATGACAAGCTGGAGTGGCTAGAGAAAGACCTAGCCTTACTGACTCCCCTTATGTCAGTACTATTGTTTAAGGAGTCTGGAAGAATGGGCAGTGATGCTGGAGGCAAGGTTTAAATGAGAGCTGAGGGCAGCAAGGAAGGACTTGTTAGAGTCAAAAACAAGATACACTGTCACTAGACAGATAGTAGTGACCTTGGCTGGCTATCAGGAAGACTGTTGGGCATTCTTGGGTTGGCAGGAGGAGAACAGAGTTGGTAAGGGAGATTGAGAAGGGGGTGAGCTAGAAGAAGTGCCTAATAATAATGCCAACCTCAATGCCTAGCAACTGCCTCTCCCTAGAAAAAAATTATTTTCTTTTTGTATTCAAACATAGACTAGCCTCCTTGAGGGGCTTTATATTATCATGTATCAGTAGACTGACCCCCTTAAGGGGCCTAATAAAATGTAATATATCAATTCAAAGTGCAAAAATAAGAAACAAAGAAAAAAAATGAAACATAAATTGGTAGAGGTCAAAATCAAGGAACAGAGGCAAAGGCAAAAGAGTCAGTACATATTAGCAACTGCCAGTCAATGCTGGTGATTATAAGGGAAACACTCAGTAGATCATCATGGTGAGAAAACCCCAGAAGGTGTGCTGAGTGCTAGCAATAAGTCACTAAGTGCAGCATCTTAATGAAGGAGAAGAACAAATATAACAACTGTCTGTGAAATACTTTTAATGAGTAAGAGTGATATAAGAAAAACAAAGAAAGGACTTAAGTATATGTGATGTATAACTGTTTTGGTATGGGGAATGATGAACAAAGATGTTGGTATCAGTTGTCACTATCATCATTGACATTATTAGTGTTGTCATTGTCCACTAGGTCTGTTTGTTCAAGTTCACATAAACAGGTAGTATCAATATCAAACACATTGCTAGGCACTGAGATGCATTCTCTAGCAAAATATAGTACCAAGCAAAAAGCTGCCACTGGTCTATGCAGCACTGAACCATCTAGTTCACAAAGAATATAAGTGCCTTCATGGTTATGGGATATTACCACCAGGGGGCCTAGATAATGAGGCCTCATCTTCTTGTTATGCATGACTTCAATCCTGGTATTTCTCATTAGAACTAAGTTGCCTGTCTGGAAGTTGTAGTCTGCCTCACTAACACCAACAATTTTGGGCCACCAACCCCTGGAAGGCCCCCCCCCCTCCTTGCTGGGCCCTGAAACCTCCCTTGAGCAATGCTGGCCAGAACTCTGGCAGTGGGCCTCCCAACAGTGAACCTCCTAGTGGATGAAGCCTGGCCATAGACAACTTCCTCCCTTAGCATAGAGGCAGGAACAACTATTACTATTACTACAATGCTGGACTCCACACACAACACACTAGCCTGGAAAGGGAAGCTCAACATTCAGAAACTGGAATCCTTCAATGGCTAAGACCCTTGGAAATGGTGGACATTTTTAACACAGTGTCTTACAATGTTCCAAGCTAAGCCCATCACTTTCCAGCTTGAGAGCTCATGAGTGGCCTTTGCTACCTCCTACTTGCAGGGCATTGCCTTTGACCACTACATGGCACTGCTCTGGTTTGACCCCAACAATCTGGTACTCTTCAATTGGCCTGCCTTCACACAGGAGTTTTCCAGTAAGTTCAGAGTATTTGACACTGTAGCAGAGGCAGAAGAAAACCTCTATAACCTCTGGATGTGTGACAATAAACAATTCACAACCTTCATCATCTGATTTGAATGAGAGGCCTACAAAACTGGTTGAAGCTACAATGCTCTCCAATCCACCCTTTGCTGCATTCTCCTGCAATGGATTAAGGACATCCTATGCCTTGCCACTGAGCAGCCTATGTACAATGGGTATAAGGCTCTTGTCACTCAGATCAACCAGTACTATCAAAAAGACTAGAGCAAAAATCAAGGCCTGTGGAATAACTGGACCCCCTCTGGTAACCCCAGCTGGCAACCTGGAGCAGCTAACAACCATTGAGCCCCTGGCACCCTGCTTCCTCTCTGGATGAGGCCTGGCCAACACCACTCTATCCCCCACCCAGCTTAACACTGCTGATCTTTGCAACATCCTGAACTCTCTGGACCCCAGATCTGATAATTTCCCAGACCCAGATGATCTCCTAGACCCCACAAATAATCAGGAGGCTCTGTGCACCAACCAGATCAAGGACTAGCCCTAGATCAACATCCCAGCAGAGACCCAGGCATATCAACAGAAGGAAGGGGCATATATTCTATGTGGTGAGCAGAGTCATTTCACCAATGATTGCCCTAAATGTCAGGTTATGGGATGTGCTGTCTGGACCATCAATGGGGAAGACTGTGACTATTAGTTTATGGAAAATGACCTGGCAGTTTAGGTCCCAAAGACACATTAAATTGCAGATCAGACTCCAACATCTTTTCTACTCTAGCTACTTTCCTCTATATAACAGTAATCACCCTGGATACCTTCCTGGCTCACCTTCTCTTGCACTCTGCCCACAACCTCCTCCTCTGCCCCACCCTCTCCTTCTTCCCTGACTTTGTACCCACTCTGATTGACAGCAGTGCAACAGACAATTTCATCAATGAATTCCTAGCAGCACTTGCTCCACAACCTCCCCAGCAACTCTCCCTCCCAATCCTCCTAAAACTCTTTGACAGTGATCCAACCTCTGCCAGTGACATGACTTACTATGTAGAAACAAGGATCATCTTTGCCAACAGGCAATGGTAAGACCTCTGATTACTGATCACAAAGTTGCATGCCTCCATCCCCCTCATCCTTGGGTTTTCCTGGCTCTGAGTGACTAACCCTCATATTGACTGGCCAAATCTCACTCTCTACCTTGAGCAGGATAACTTGCCTAACCTGGGACCCATTCCCTTCAACATTCCTCCCACCCACAATGTCTCAGAAGTTACTCCTGACATCCTCCAAACACCTCTGTAGCTCTGCTCATAATCTGCACAATCATTCATCATCAATGCCCACCTCAGCAACTCCCCTGCTGTCCTTCCCACCCTCATTGACAGTGGAGCCTCCAGAACCTTTGTTAGCAACTAGCTCAACTTCCCCTATGAACTCCTTGACACACCTTTGAAGCTACAGCTTTTTGACAGAAGATCTGCCACCTCTGGAATCACTAAATTCCACCCTGGCTCCCTCACCTTCAACAATGGCCTGCAGTTCCCGACCTGTCTCCTTGTTACTCAACTTCTGGAGGCAACCCTGATTATGCTTGAACTACTCTAGCTATGCAATGTTAATCCTAACATTGACTGGAAGGACCTCACTATGCAGTTTCCCAGCCCCAAAGCCTGCCTAGCAGCTGCCATCACTCTCTGCCCTTACTCCCCTCACAACCCCAATGACTCTGATTTGGCCCCCAGTAGCACCAGAGCCATTGGAACCCCACCCTGCCTAAGGACAACCCTGGAGAGGAGGATGAAGTGCCTCCACTCCAAACTCCTGCAGGCATACCCCAAAAGCTTCTCTCCAACATTCCTCACAACCAGTACAAGGGCCCAAACTATCCCACCCAACCCCCAGCAACCCTGGACCCCACCACTGCATTTCTGGCACCTGACACCATCAATCCAAAAGCTCTCAACATCAAAATCATTGGCACCATTCCTTTTGCATAGATCTTGCAGAACAGCACCCCTGCCTTCCAACTCCAGGTCATCCCAACACTTCCAGAAGAACATATCCACACTAGCATCACCTCACCTGAGACTCTAAAGACAGAGGAACAAATATTATACAAAGTAGTTCCTCTGAAGTACTATGAATTTGCTGATGTGTTCTCCAAAGGAAGCACAAAGGAACTTCCCCCACACTGATTCTATAACCATACAATTGATCTCAAAGATAGCACCTCCCCCTTTTTTAGCAGGATCTACAACATGTTGGAAGTCAAACTCTGGGCTCTCAAGGACTACCTCAACAACATGCTCAGGAAGGGCTTTATCTAACTCTTGATCTCCACTGTCAGAGCTCCTGTCCTTTTTGCCAAGAAGAAGGATGGCTCCCTCTATCTTTGTGTGGATTACTGGGGACTTAACAAAGTCACCAAAAAGAACTGGTATCTCCTTCCCCTGATCAGTGACCTTGTTGACTACCTTTGCAGTGCCAAGATCTACATCAAGATGGACCTCCAGTCCAGCTACAACAATGTCTGGATCACTCCAGGACATGAATGGAAGACTGTCTTTTGCACCTGCTATGGCCTCTTCAAGTATCTTGTGATGCCCTTTGGTATGACAAACTTCCTCTCTACCTTCCAGTACTTCATGAACAATATCTTCCACAACATGAATGACATCTTTATTATTGTGTATCTGGATGACATCCTCATCTACTCAAACTCCCTGAAAGAATACCAGGGTCATGTCTGATGCATCCTAAAAAGACTCCAGGAATACCACCTTCATGCCAAATCTGAAAAATGTTTTTTCCACACCACTGAGGTTGAGTATTTAGAGGTTATTGTCACTTCAGACAATATACAAATGGACCTGGCAAAGATTGAGGCCATTCTCAATTGGCCCCCACCCCAGAACAACAAAGAGGTACAGTCCTTCTTGAGTTTCACTAATTTTTACTACTGGTTCATTGATAACTACTCTGGCATTATAAAATCCCTCAACTAACTCATCCAGAAAGACATGTCCTGGGACTGGGATAATAAGTGTTAAAGTGTGTTTGCTCTCCTGAAGAAGGCCTTCACCTCTGCCTCAATCCTCCATCACTTTGACCCTGCTCTCCCCATTGTACTCAAATGTGATGCCTCCAACTATGCCATCACTAGGATACTTTTGCAAATGAGTTCCAATAGCAAGAACCTCCATCTTGTCACCTTCTACACTTGCATGATGATTCTTATGGAGCTCAATTACAACATCTACAATAAGGAGCCCCTTGCAATTGTCAAAACCTTCTGGCAGTGGAAGGCCTACTTTGAGAGAACTCTGCACCATATACAAGTCTACTCAGACTACAACAACTTACAGTACTTTACAACCACCAAGCAACTTAGTCAATGACAAGCCTGCTAGTCCAAAACACTGTTCAAGTATGATTTCACCATCCACTATTGCCTGGAACAACTTAGAGCAAAATCTGATGCCCTCATCCAAAGGCCAGACATTTACCCAAAGAAGTCTCAAGGTCAAATGGAATGCTTTCAACACCATGTGGTAATCCCCCCCAAACATCTTCATGCTGTACTAATTATAAATAAAGAAGAGATTCTCCACCAAATCTGAAACATCCCTCTGAATGCCTACTTTACCCAACATGACCCTTGGAATAGCTCTGCCAATACCCCACACCCTAACCCTGCCTTTACTGTCTCCAAACCACTGACTTTTGCTCTGGCATAGTTAAATATAGCACAAGTCCATCTGCCTCAACATTCTCTGGCAGCACCACAACTACAAGCTCTGGAGACACCCAGGAATGCATAAGACCCTCCAACTGATTTCCTGGACTTACTTTTGGCTAGGAATGAAGAAGGACATCACTCAGTACATATGAGCTTGCAAACCATGTCTCTAAGCCAAGGTCCCCCAACATTGCCTATATAGTCTGTTAAAGCCCCTCCCCATCAGCCACCACTCCTGGTCCTCAATCTTAATGGATCACATTGTCAAACTCCTTAAATCCAAAGGTTTCAACACCATCCTTGTTATTGTTTGCTGACTCACCAAGTAAGCATTGTACATCCTCTGCCACACCACTGACAATGCTCCAGAGTTTGCTAAACTGTTCCTTAAATACATCTTCTCCAAGCATAGATTCCTAAATGACATTATCTCCAATGGCAGCCCCTTATTTGTTTTTAGATTCTAGCAATCACTATGTAAGGCACTCAAAATCAAGACCAACCTATTGACTGCCTACCACCTGGAAACTGACAGACAAACAGAATGAGTAAATCAGACCTTAGAGCAGTATCTCCACCTCTATGTTAATTATTTACAAAATGATTGGCATGTAGAGCTGCCTCTTGCTGAGTTTACTTATAACAATACCCTCCACTCTGCCACTAAAGTCTCTCTGTTTTATGCTAACAAGGGTTACAACCCCCAACTCACCCTGTCTCTCAAGGATATTCCCTCACATATTGCTCATGAAGTCACCAAAGACCTCCAGTCCCTTCACCAGTTCCTCTAGAACAAAATTGACATTGCTAATTAAGCCTATTCCAAATATGCTAACACCTGACATAAGATGACCTCTAACTGGGCTTCCAGCACCCCTGTCTGGCTCAACCAGCACAACTTCAAGACTTGGAGACCCTTAATGAAGCTCAACAATAGACAACTTGGCCCCTTCAAGATCCTCTGGAAGGTTTTGACTCACACCTACAAGCTTGACTTACTCTCAGGGCTAAAGAGTCTCCACCCCATCTTCTATGTCCACCTCCTTGAGAAGCATGACCTGGACCCCTTCCCTGGCCAATGCCCAGGCCAGCCTCCACTTGTTGAAGTCAAGAACAAACACCACTATGAGGTTGACAACATCCTCAACTCCCACCTTGTCTGCAGTCAGCTCTGGTATTTAGTCTGTTGAAAGGGCTATGGACCTAAGGACAATACTTGTAAACCTTGAAAAAATCTCTCTAAGGCCCCCATCAAGCTTTAGGACTTCTATTGATGACACTCCACCAAGCCCTAGGACCCTAGAACTAGCATGTATAGATGGCATCAGTGGACATAACCTTTGCCTCTGAATTTAGCAGGGATTCAACTCCCACCAGTATCAATTATGTCTCTCCTTCTCAATTCCTTTCCTTACCAAGCTGAAAACCACAAGAAGTCATTATTGACAGTGTTATGAATACAATATATATGACAATACACTATGGCAAGACAAGAGTACAAGAAGATTGCTCCAGCACTAGAATTACCATCTCCTCACCCATCCTCCAGAGCTTTTCTCTCCATTGCTGCCATTGCTAGATCCACCTCCATCTGTGCTGCCATGGCCACCAGGAGCTCCTGATGCTGTGGCAAAGGCTCTCCAACATCAACCAACCACCACCTCCTACCATGACTCTGAGTCTACTCAATTCCTCTACCAATGGCCTGCCAGTAGCTGGTAGCCTGCCAGAGTTGCTACTGTCCATCTAGTAACTGCATACCTCACCCTCAACTTCAACAGATTCTTCCTAACCACCCTCAGCTCCTGTTTAAACCTCTCCTCCAACATTGCTGCTCATTCTTCTAGACTCCTTAACAACAGTACTGACATCAGGGGAGTTGGTAAGGCTAAGTCTCTCTCTAACTACTCCAGCTTGTCATCACTCACCTGCCATTGAGAGGCAGGAGTCCAGGTCTTCTATGCAACTAGTTAGCAACAAAAAGTAAGCAATTAAAAGGACTTTGACTTACTGGCAAAGGGGCCTTCTCTTTCCCAACCTCCTGCTTGTCCACCTCTACCTCCATCACCTGATCTTCAGCCTCAGTCCCTGCAACTTCCAACTCCACCTTGATAATAGTCGGTAATGGGGCTAGCTCTCCATTGGCATGTCCTTGTCCTCTAAGTTGCTAGTGACCATTGGTGGTTGCTGGGCCTCCATCAAGGGCATGTTATCACTATTATCCCTGTCATTCTTGCTGTTACTAGGATCCTCACAACTTTCCACCTCTGCCCAACTGTTTTCTTATTGCCTCCTCATAGCAACCTTCCTGACACCAATTGTTATACCATCTCACTTAATTGGCAGACTCAAGCTAGAGTGCTTGATCTGTATTGGCAGACCTGTGGCTGCCAACTCTCACTGACTCCTCACAAACTTCCTTGCCTGCCTTACCAAAGTCACCCTGGTTGCTCTCCTAGCAACAAACTTTCCCTCCAATCTTTGCACCAACTGACTATGGTAAGAGCACCCCTTTCATGCACTATCACAATGATAGCAGGGCTGGGTCTCTGCAACATACCAGCAGCCCTCAAGGTTGTTATAAGACCAACAGTTGTCACTCTAAGAAAGAAGTCAGCAAAAATAGATAGCAACCATCACTATGACTTACTGCCCCTGACTGGCCTTAAAGGCTATCCTTTCCTCTAGTAACACCATGGCCTTCCCCTTTGTCTGCTTCACAACCACCCCTGCACCCATCCCCATGTTCATAATGATCCCCTCCCTTCTCCATCAAAGTGAGTGAACAAGTTCTTTGTTTGTTAGTAAAGATGTCTTGCACTGGTTCCTGTTGATATGTTAGCAACAGTTGGTATGCACTAGCAACTAAAGCAAACTTGAAAATCATTTTCTTTGCCTTCCTCCCTGCACTTCCCCTTTCCCTTTAAAGCCCTGGATTGCCTAGGCAATGTTGCTGGCTCTTTAGCAATGCCACCAATTGCATGCTTGGGAGCGAGTGGAGGGGCCAGCCTCATTGTCCTCATGAACTGCACTGCCTTCCCCACAACCCCCACTATGCCTAGCCCCAGTTGCTATCTTCAGATTATGTGGAGGGTGCTAAAAGAAGAATTAGTCATTTGGACTTAAGTCTTTAAACAACTAAAAGTTACCTGAGCAATGTTGCTAGTCCCAGCAACATTGCCACCACTCACTGCCATTCCAGCTTCCAGATCCTCCAGCAAAAATTCTAATGACATTGGCATAGGAGCCTAGCAAAACCATTAACAATGTCACTATAAAAGAAGAAATAAAGACTTACAAAATGCTGATCAAACTCCCAGACCCAGTCCTCCCCCTTATACTGTTCATACAGCTGGCAACCACTCCTTGTCAATGGTTGCCAGCTCAGCCCACTCCACATCACTACCCACAGTTTTGAACCAGCACAGCCACATCTTGAAAAGTGTTGTTACTGCTAGCCTCAGGTTGGTCACTAGCAATGCATGTGCAACAGAAAGAAATCAATTAATGTGCTTGAGAAAGGCCTGGGCCATGGCATGCTTCTCAAGCTGGGCAGCAAGATCAGATGACATGACTAAGCAGAGGCTGAGAGGTGAAGAAGGATACAATGGAGTCCAACTGATTGCCAGGCATTTTTTATAGTCTCAGCATTCAACACACAGACCACCCTTGCATTTACATGACTTTGGTTAACTGAGGACAGTCAAAATTTCAGCCTAGAGGAGGATGATAAGATCCAATTGTTGCTAAGCACTGTTACCACTATTACAGGTTATCTTATCTGATGCAGCACCTGACTCTGACACAGCCCCATCATGTGAAAGCCTAGGCCTGAGACCTAGAACCACC
>JAGGAV010000033.1:0-62209 GCA_017657295.1 Termitomyces sp. DKA64 | reverse complement strand
TGGTTGACAAACTACATTGGAAGATGGGAATCATAGGTGAGTTCTCAAGATGTGAACTTTGATGACATTGTCAGCACTCCATCAGGGTGGGAGTGTTGAAGATATATGACAGAAGCCACCACAACTCAGTATATTTGAACAGTTGTCTAACCACATGAGTACTAGATTTTTCTCACTGTTCTAAAACAGTTGCTCTTTACTAGCCTACTAGCTACTGAACTCACTGTTCCAGTTCAACACAAGATCTTGCATGATCCTGCAATGTAAGGCTATCCTCAATCCTTCTGATTGCAGTCTGTATACTTCATGCATAACCTGCTGCAACACAGAGTGGGTCTGGTAGCAAAGGACCAGATCTACCATAAACAGAGCTTCATTTAGTGTGCCATCAGAGGGATTGGGCAAGAAAGTGATTAGGTGGTGAGGGGGTGTCATGACATGTATCCTGCATCCAGGAAAAGTCCACTATTGAGTAGGGTGACAATGCTCTGGGTCCAGGGAAGAACTCAGCTTAGAAATCACATTCAAACTTATTTTAATTGGCAAAACTGCCCACACCTCCAGCCCTTTAAACACTTGCAGCACATATGTTGAGGCATGGCTCAGCTTCATGTAGGAGAGAACACAGGCAATTTTGAGCATGTCAGAGGTGGAGGAATTGCCACCCAGCTCAATATAAGAGATGCAAGACTGAAGAAACTGTTCCCCTGTTATGCAGGTGTCAGGACCCTGCCAGTTTTGTCCCACCAGCCTGCCTACAACCCTGCCATCCTGGAAAACACCCCCACCCAATCCCCAAGCACCCCTGCCCACCATCCAAACCCCACCAATGTCCTGCACATCACCAGATCACCAGCTCATGCATTTCCAAGCCCCTGGCCCTGACAACTTTCCCAGGTGTGCCCTATGCATCATCAGATCACCAGCAAACCACCTCCTTAAGTTCTGAGTTCCAGCACCCCTTCAGGGCCTGCCCCAGCCCCCAGACAATCCTGCACCTATGGATCCAGCTGCAGAACCTGCCTCAGACCATACCCAGGCCCCACCATGATAGAAGCCAAGTCCTGAGTGGGCAGCACCTGCCTGGAGACCCCCTGCCTTGTCTGGACCTCCCCAGAGCCCAACTATAGAGCCCTGAACCCACCATGGTCAGTGGCTAGTCTTGATATTGCCTATGTTTTGTCTCTCTATTTACTTTGTCTCTCTCCCTACTCTCAATCTATTCTTTTCTCTCCTCTATTTCCATTCTCCAGCATAGTTGTCTCAGTCCATGGAACATTCCCACAGCCTTCACCAACCTCCACTTTCTTCACATCAACTTTGGGAAATTGCCTAGCACCTGGGTCAGCCCCAGAACACTTGTACATTCCATTTTCTGTCATCAACTAACTGACTAGCAGGTTCTTGCTCTTGGAGGTGAGCTCCTGTCTGTTACATTTCCCAGTCTCAATACTGTCTCTAGTCTCACATCTCTCTCAATCTATCCATTCTTGTCTTTATCTTGTTTCAACTCTGTCTTGTCTTATTTACTCAGTTTCCTTTATTATTGCCTAAGTTTCCTTTCAACTCTGACTCTGTTTTGACTCTCCAATCATATCTCTGTTCATGCCATTACAACTATAAACATTCTTAACTGATTCTGGACTTGTTCTATGATCAACTCCAGAACCCATCAATTTGATCCTCCATCAATCCCTGGCCCTGCTCCCATCACTTGCATGGCCTCTGCTTACCCACACATTCAATACTTGCCTCCAGACTTGTGCCTAACACAATCCCAAGCCCAACCCTTATTGTACCTAGTCTTAGACTTGTTCAGACTGTTCCCCCCAGCTTATCCTCACAAGCATCCAACATCTGGACCTCCCTGGAGTGCTAGTTTATAAGTGCAGGACATCATGTCTGCCTAGTAAGGACTTGTCCAGTTAAGCTGAGCCCCCATGGTCAGCAGAACCTGACATTGAATACCTCAGAATTCTAACAAGTACACACATTGCTAGTCTAGTTCCATTCTGTACTTTGTAGCCAATGCATGTCATCTGTGTTCAAGACATCACATCCATCTATGTGGACCTGAAAAAAATTTTTGTGTCACTCTCACATGTTTTCTCATGTCTTCCTGCCCCTTTGCCATCACTACCTTTAACATCATTAAGAGTCAGCATAAGAGTAGGGTGTGAAGTATGGAAACATACAATCTCTGGGTGGTGCAAGGTCTCAAGGTGTTAGCCTTATTGAAGTGGTGGGTCCCGAGACATAGTGGAGGGGTCACAGTTAAGGGCTATACTTGAGGGGCCAGCAAGAACAGACTCTTGAAGTGTCGTGTGAAATGGCTACAATGACACTTTAGGGTGTCTAATGTGGAAGAGGTCAAAGTTGAGGAGAATATGATAATTGTGTGAGTATGACAGAGTGTTTGCAGTCACAGTGCATGGGGAATGAACTATAGAATACATTAATACTGACATATTCTGAAGAGTGTCTTGAGCAACATTTTTAAATTGCCATGGTGTTATCTAGATGATGTTGTCTTGTGGCCAGGACACTCATTGGAAGAAGCTTATTATGAAGGTACACAAAAAGGTCCTTGGCTTGACTAGTCAAACCTCATGCCACTCTCTTGGCAAGGTCATCTTGTTGGAGGCATTTGAGGCAAAGCCAACATGGCTCAGATACTAGCAGCACTGGAAATCAATAATTTCCTAGGTGTTGTCCACCTATTTCCTGCCTGCCTTCATAGCAGAGCACCTTTGGAGTATGCACCGGGTGATCCAGTTTCCAGTGTTGGTTTTCCCGAGCAGTGTGAGTATATTTGAACAGGTAGTGTGCTGGATGTGGCCATTGATCTATGAAGACCATGATGAGAGTGGCTTGGCTATTGCTTCCTACAAAAGTGCTAAATCTAATTTACTTGACAATGAATGTCAAGAGGTAGAAGTTGAGGGTGGGACCTACAATTCCTATATCATATGTTTTAGCAGTAATAATGCAATACTTGTCTTACATTAGTACCCAATTCAAAGATGGAGGCAAGGCATACTTTGGCTTCCCTATGATAGGGGTTCATTTGCGGTTGTAGTCCTTCATACTTGGTGAACTGATGCATGTGGCGCAAAAATCTATACTTAGCGCCAATTTTAAGACAACCTTGCTGGCAGTCATTTTCTTGTTTATATGAACAATTTACAATATACATTGTGTTCGAGGGCTCTAGATATAAGACATAACAAAAGCACAAAAGTCCCATAATAATAGCCAACAATTACTCAGAAAGTAGAGTCCTCTGCAGAATTTCCACGTTCACTGCATGAACTTTCAGACATTTTTGGAATAATTTTCTATCAATGTCAAATTGGACTCGACTCGCAAGATGTTGTCCAGCGACCAAAGCCTTAATGACAGTAGCTATCCGCCGTTGTTTATGAACATTGATCAGGGGCTCGAGATGCATTGATGACGGGAGAGGTGTAAGGGCCGTGAACACCTCAGGATGCGCGGGTGCGTCGAAATTTGAAGTGTCGGGGTTGATACCGACTACTTCTTCAGGAGCCGTAGGGTCGATTAGATCTGGAAGTCGACTATGACGCTGGAGTTGAGACAGGTAGACACCTAGAAGCAAGTTCAATCAAAGTATTTATCTGACACGATAAGACCTACCAATAAAAGGAATACAGGCCGTTGGTACTGCAGGGCGCTCCGCGCTAGCTCTGCCTTTGCCAGGCTGAGTGTCACCACCGCTGATGACGGAGGTTGTCCTAGAATTGACATCGAGTGGCTTAGCATCGACGATTGATGCGACCGCTTGACGAATGTGTATAAAGTCATCGGCACTAGTTGCGAATGCTTTCAAATCCCTATACATACGGCTTTCCCACATGCCTAGACGGTTCCAGCCAGACCGTTTCATCGCCCTTGCTACCCAGTCGCTACCAAGCCCGGTAATGATCGCGACCAAAGTGCTGAAGTTACATAGCCGATATGATTTCTGAGAAATCGTCAGTTTCCCATCAGTCCTGCAGTGATGGTCACATTACCCATGCAATACGGATCAATTTGGCCACCACCATGGGGCGCTCGTTAGGTGACGCCAAAACGACCTCTGAGATTGTGAAATTGGCCATGAGGTTGAATCGAGCTCGAACGGCCCCAAGGGCACTGGTTTTGTCAGGATATCTATGCTCAACCTTCCAGCGTGCCCTGTCTTTCAAGTACTGTACCCAGTCCAACACGTCTACCTCTTGACAGTTCATCCAATCGTCCAATACAAGCTCTTCAAATTTGACACCTATGAAAAGTTCTCTGTCAATCATGGCGAAATGCGCAGCAAGGTCAGCAGCCCGAAACATGAGGACAAAAGAACGGGTCTTGGTATTTTCTCGAGGCGAGAAATCAGCGGTCGGAAACATGAGGACAAAAGAACGAGGCCTGGTAGCCTCCTGAGGTGTAACGACTGATGCTGAAGGGTCTGCGTGGGCGGAAGACGATGATAGGCGAGAGGGTAATCTGCCTTGAATGATTTCAAAGGGGACAGCTGCCTCGACAGCAGGCTTGGCATCCGTCGAACGAGTTGGTGACGTTGGCCCGGGAGTTGTGATGGCATGACTTGACTGGGTGGAAACAGGAGTCTTTACTACTTCCTCGGAACTGGGAAGGTCCACAACAGAGACAATTTCATGGTGTACGCTTGCAGAATCTTGATCAAAACTGTCGCCATTGCGGCTCTTGCCGTATTCTTCCTCATCTGAGTCATCAGAGAATGGAGGTTGTTCATCTGAGTAGTCACCAGCCGCTAAACGTTCCTGGATTATACGCACCCAACCGTCAACCTTGGACGCCTTCTCCAACTCTTTCTGAGGATTAATCTGGCCTTCCAACCGGCGCAACGCATCCTCCACATCTCCCTTTTCCTCGTCATCGCTTAACGAATCAACAAGCGCGTTGATCTGCCACTGGTGAACAGTTCCTCCGAGCCCTATAGCCGATGCAGTAGAAGCATGAGAGGATGGGGCAGAGGCCACTGAGTCTCGGGAAGTCAAGCCCATAGACGAGACAGTATCTCTCCTCACGAATTCAAAATCACGACGCATAGGCAACTTCTTAGGCGGGCGCCTCAATCCGGCACTAGGCCCAGCTTCAACCTCGTGGATATCCGAAGAGGTATCAGAAAGATCATCGATTGAGATGACATCAAATTGCCATTGGGGCCGATCCAACCGCGGAAAAGTGGGTGGACCCTTGAGGGGCTCACCAAAAGAGTCAGTTGATGTCGAAGACCTTACGGACATCTGGTCGATACTGGAAGGGACCGTACTCTGATTGTCCATCGTATCTGTCCTTGCAGATGCGACAGGAAGGCCAGGGGGTAACTCAGGCTGCGCTTCAGGTTTGACGCAGTTGGGTGATGTTTCGATTGGTCTCTGTGGCGGTACGGGCTCAACTACCTCCGGTTCAAGCACCACCGACTCAGTGACCACCTGTTCAGAGAACTTGGCTATGGCTTGGGGTGTAGGTACTCGTGGAGGTTCAGGCGACAATGGTACAGGCACATTCACTGTCTTCAGCGGCACTATAGGTTCTGGGGGCTCAGTCAATTCAAGGTCAAACGCCGAAACATCTGCACAAGGTGCGACCGCTGTCTTTGCAGGCGGGTTCGGGAGGTTCCACGCATTAAGCGTGCGTTTCCACCTTCCCAGGCGTCCAATAGTCTTCGTGATAACTCGCGAAACTGCACTCCGGTGCGACGATAGTGCCTGTGCCTGCGAGGTTACAGGCAAATCCGCATTGGAGCCGGGCCCAGGGGCATGATCTGTGCGCTGAAGAATATGGAGGGAAGAAATGGGTATAGATGTGGGCCGAGTCGGGGATATCCCGACACCGACATGAACGTTGACGCCTAGATGGGCGTTGGCGATGTCATTTGAGAAGCCCTGCGGGGTATCAATAGGTGTGGCACCTTCATCTGGCAGGAAGTCGAGGTCCACGTCGGAGTCATCATCTTCGCTGAATTTCCTCGTAGCAGCTGCAAACCTGGCACCAAGCACATGGTTCTCCACAGGTTTTGAGGAGATCGACTTCCGAGATTTGGGCGATGATCTGGCAGGAAGGCGCGTATGCGCTTGCTTGCATTCCTTTGCAACCTTGATCAACTTCCGCACGATACCCTGATTTATGAAGCGCGAATTCAGAAAACTTATTCTCATCGCGTACAAAAAGGTGAACACTCACCAAACCATCAATATGTTTCCTCAATATGGGATCACGAACTAGAGAATTCAGCCAATTTGCCATCAAAAGCCGCAGCTCGCGATTCGGTATAAAGTCGACGGTAAAAAAGGTCAAAAGCCAGTATCGGATTGCCACGAACGTCCGTACTCGCACAATCCGATGAACACGTTCATCCTTCAGTGACGTTGACTGCTGAAGGGCCCAATGAAATCGCGCGATAAGAAGATGCAATAGGTCGATAGAGCTGATATATGTCCGATAAGTGAGAAAAAAGTCAAGGAGCTCATCATAATTCAGATCGCTCGTGAGTTGCGCCATCCACCTTTCAATCGTTGCTGCGATGAGAACCTTCTGTGTCTCTCCTGCCGACGTCCGTGAACTCGATGGCTCGACAGTCTTGACCTTGCTTGCACGCCTCCTAGAGAGGGACGATGACCGCACAGAAGACAAGTCCGTGACAGAACTGTATTCAAGAGACTGGTCGTCGAAGTCACGATCAGATTGGATTTCGCCCCAAATTACGAAGCGCGGATCATCTCGTGGCGCAGCACTCTCGTCCGCAGCCAAGGACAACTTGATGACCGCAGTCGATTCCGATTCACACGAAAGTTTGTCGAGCCTTGGAAGACCCCTATAGTTCTGTAGTACATCAAATACTTCTGTTGAATATCGGGAGAGAAGAACTGGTTCTGGCGCAGGCTCGACCACTGACTCAGATACAGACTTTGGTTCTGATTTTGACCCAAGCTTTGGTTCAGGTGTCGTTGGCAGAGTCGACTCGGGGGTAATCGAAGTTGGAGTTGTATCATGAGTTTCAGAAGGCGGCGGTGAAGGACAAACGCGTAATGCTGAAGGCGGGCGATTGGAGTCCGGATCATCAAGGTATATTTCCATCGCCAAAGATGACTCTAGTCCTGATCGTTTGATAGGAGGTTCGTCAGCCTGGCGAGCAGTGAGCCCCGATTCAAACGACTGAACCTCGCGCAGATGTCGAGGAACTGGTAATAGGTCTGCATCTCCGGTATAGTTACTCTTGCGAGACGGTGAGTCATAGTAAACACCGTGCCCAAATGGGTAGGGAATCATGGCAGGGGACTTGAGGTGGTCATGAGTTTCGTTTGGTAAATGTTCATCAGAGATCAAACTATTCGTAGAGATACTTGCAGAGGCCGTAGGAGGTGGATACCAGTCCATGAGTTGTCCAAAGAGGTCTACAGTAGTTGTGTTGCGGACCATAGTTAAAAATGGAGATACGTCAGCACCGGTGACACTTCGAGAATGGAGGCGCCCCGTTGTCATAGGGGCCTGGGCAGGATCTCCGTCATTTTCGGCGCTGACCATGTCAGATATTGACCGGGTTTTCCTAAGCTTTCGAGGGGCTTGGGTTGTGATCGATTTTGAATTGTTACTATTTTTAAAGATGGACGAAAGATGTGGGTGCATGCTGATGCGTGATCGGCGTTTGGTACGTAAGGAGGCAGAAGTTTCGTTCGGCGCAATAAAGGAAGAGGTGATGCGTTCCTCGATTTTTGCGGCGTCAGCTGCTGGCGCAGATAGTTCGCGGTGACTGGTTCAGCGGTCAAAGTTAGCATATACAACGATGTGACAAACATGGACACGCACCCCACACGGAACACCTGCTTCCCATGCTGGTTTACAAATGCTGTGATGGCACAAGGAGAACGGACATCTTTCCCAACACCGAGCACTTGGTCCCAATATTTCTTCAGTTCCCGAGCTGCGTGTCCTGAGGCTGTCTCAACGAAACTCCGGTCGGCTGTTAAAAGTAATAAAAATTAGCACAAGAACGGATTTGACTCAACGCACGAGCAATGAAAAAATCTGCATTTGCAAGATCAGACGGCACGCAACGCGTTTCTACGAATTCTTCTTGCAAGACAAACGAGGATTGAGATGGATCCGTCAAACGTGTCGGAACGGGTAGCATCATGGTGTCTGAGGGAGGATCAAGTACATCTCCAGGTTCTGGAAAGGACGGCTGGATTACGATCGCTGGATTAGCAGCGTCATGAGAGGTCATAGTGGGCAGAAGAGACGTGTTTTCGTGCAATTCGGGCTGAAGTGTTGACATTGTGATCTGAATACTAAGGGAAAAAATGGTGACAAGTGCAAGAAGCTAATTGACCATGCTGATCACAAGGAACAGTTGGGAGAGAATGTAAAGGAGCAACCAGATTCCAGCCGGCAAAAAGAGGTGATGAGTGGTATCCAGTCAGTCAGAGTGCCAGTGACGGGCCAGATGAGTACAAAGAGAGCAAAGACGTGCGCGAAAAAAGGCCCAAGGGACGGTCTTGTCGGGTAGTGGCCGATTTCAAGGGAAGGCCTTGTCACAATTGCTCCAGGATTAGTCATCCATTGATACTTATATGTGATACCTCAACATCACACAGCCTGCGCATATTCAACGGCCCGTGGCCATTCTGAAGCTGTACTTGCCCGGCAGCAATAAGTAGAAAGCAACTCTCCATCACAATGTCAAGTCCGCCACCGTCAACTCCGTCTGGCAGCGACTACTTTGTCCGGAAATCAGTGTTCCCCGGGGTCCTCGATGTTCTCACGTGCTGTAACGTCTCTTGGTGTCACGGTCGCGTCGCGCTAAGTTTGCCTCTCACTTGATCCTCATTCCTTCCTCGTTTCTTTCTTTCCCGAAACAATGTCCATTGTAACTATTAGAGTCAGTAGAATCCCCATTAACTGTCCTCTCGTCACTGACTATGGCCTAGAATGTCGAGTTCATCAACAACCCAGCTCGATTTTCAGACGTGTATCGATTTCGTGTAACTTTTGAATGTATAGCACCCCTCAAGGATGGTGCGTGATCAGATTTCGCTGGGTGAACTAGCCTCAGAATACCTCATTAGATCTAGAATGGAAGCTCATATATGTCTCGTCGCCAGGTGACGAAGACCTTGATCAAGAGCTGGATGACTGTCTCGTCGGACCAGTCCCGATTGGCGTCAACTCTTTCGAGTTCGAGGGCTCAGCGCCAGACCCATCAAAAATACCCGCAGAGGACGTCCTTGGCGTCGCGGCGCTCATATTAACAGGCTCGTACAAGGACCAAGAGTTCGTGCGCGTAGGATATTATCAGAACACGGAATACGACAACGATGAGATGAAGGAGACACCTCCTCCACAGATAATGTTTGAGCGGCTTGTGCGGGAGATCAGTGCAAAGCCACGAGTCACTCGTTTCCAAATTAAATGGTAAGTCGTACTGTTCAGACTCATGTTGTGTTCGCCCTAAAGAGGCGGACATGGCAGGGACGTTCAACCCCCAACACAAGGCGCGTCTGCGGGGGCGGCCACCTCTGCCGCTGTGCCATCGGCGAATGATCTCGATGGCATGGACGTCGACAACAAGCCCTCTTCATGACACCGTGCTCAACCTCGTAGAGTTCACCTAGACTTGTACCTTCTCTTGAACATGGGTATATCAAAACCTAATTTGACCCCGGACAGCCAGCCAAAGTCGAGCTGGCATCGAAATTACTGAACATGGATTGTTGCGAACAATTAACCTATGTATATCTATACCATCTGCTGATTCAGTCCAAAATGCTGTGTTTATCAAATGAGATTCTAATATGGGAAGTATGATAGAAAGATCCATCAGTCCTTTGGTTGATATGATGATTAAGCTATGCGTATGTAAAGATGCATGAGAGATGAGCAAGTGGCAGATAGGTATCTGTTTGTGAGATCAGTCATCTAGGCAAACCATTGCATCCCCAGGTTCCTGTTCGGAAGGATACTCAGGTGGCTCGTCGTCTGCTGAACTGTCAAGATCGTAAAGAACTGTGTCTACATTCTTGGAGGTCGGCACAATGGCATTTGAGCGTATTCGATGCCCTGGCCGTGGTCCCAGTTCAATGTCCTTTCTCGACGACTGAAGTACCTCCAGGGACCGTAACTAAGACATTAGGCATTGCGATCATCAAGCACATATACATTTCATGCTTACCTTCTTTTGGACTCCCGAATCTCCCGGTCCTCTACGTTGTCCTGACAGGACAATAGGGTCAAACCCAAGATGTTTGATCATCTCAGCCGTATATGCATTCTTTGTCGTCACAGCAGCCTCCTTTGCACTCACCTTATCTATCTCCCTCGCTTTCCCCTTCTGATCTCTCCCTTTAACCTTTCCTTTTTCATGACTTCCCCTGTTCCCAGCTTCCCTCGCCTTCATGACCGCCTTCATCCCATCCTTATCCCTCTCCAACAAGGTCATCAAGGCACGATCAGCTCTTTTCGACATCTTCCGCGCGGCCTTCGCCTGTCCCTCCCGTCCGATATTCTCGGTGGTGAACAACGTCCGTGAGTCGACTTTGGAGTCATTGACAATATGTCCCGAGACAACGTACGTGGCGCTGCTAGTGACCGGTTCTGGTTGGAGACCCCACTGCCTTCCAGGGTCATATGTAGGCTTGCGTTTCGGCGCAGATGTCATAGATAGACCCATAGTGCTGTTGTAATGTTAGAGGAGATCTACAGAAACTTCGGATGAATGGAGTGAGGAAACTATCACGTACCCGATAGAGAACTCAGCGCGTCCCGAACGCCGTCGCTCTACCGCCTGTTGTACGTGGTACTCACATACGTCACTCACACGTTTGTCTACCCAACTCCCGCAGACTGTGTTATCCCGTTTGAGAACGGTGCACATGCCGAGGTCGCGTGCTCGACCAATGTTCATGATAGACGAAGCCGATTCTGGGGTGATGGCCAAAATGTTGTTCTCAGGGTGTGGGCTGTCATTTGCTCTCTGGAATAGAGACAGAAGATGAACACCACTTGCAATATTTCACCAAGAACAATCCTCACTTGATAGGGCTTCAAGATTCGTGGATTAAGGAGAGCAATAACGTCCCCTTCTTTCAACTTGGACATGGACTCGAACGCACCACGGCTGCCACCTTTGTAAATTTTGCAGGGTTTACTCTTCCCATCCTCCGAAACCAGATCAAAACTATCCGACTCGAAAAGTAACAGCGAAAGAAATGCATCACCACGTATGATAGCCTTCCCACCTGTCGCTGATGAAGAGGACCGCGAGCGTGAGCCAAAATCAATCAACTTGAGATTGACATATTTCTTCCCAGTAGGTTTGACTGTCTCCTCATTGGCCTGTCCCTTCCCTTTCCATTTTGCCTTCTTCTCGGCTTCATCACCTTCCTCGGGACCTGCCGCTACGGGTGCTTTGCTATATCTGAGGGGACCACGTTCAGCTACTACAGCAATAGTAATCCAGTCTCCTGATACTGGCACGTCATAACCGAGTTTGTCCGGGAGAAGGCGGATGTGAGAGTACAATTGTGATGGTGAAAGGTAAAAACGACCAGTCAAATGATTCTGAAGATCCTCGTGACAGACTGTACGGAAGCTAAATAAAAGGATCAGTCTGAGAGCGGGATGAAGAGATTGTTCGTACGCTAAACGAATACCGGAGTTGGGTTCGAGTTTGTCGAAATTTGGGTCATCAGTCGGTGGAATGTGGTCGATCGGCCCCGGTTCAAGTTCCTCAATAAGAGCCAAACGATCATCCCTTTTCGGCGCTGAAAATTGCCCGGAGGTATTTCTGACAGGTTTAGGAGGCTTTTCCGCAAAACCAGAAGACCGTGCGATAGTAACGACCCTTTCACTATTCTGCTGTACACGACTCGCCTTTGCGAGATTATCCAAGAGATTCGACGCCGAAGGCTTGGTGAACTGGGGTTCGACGGGCTTAGTAAACGACGTGGAACCAGTAAGTGCTTCCGAAGAGTCGTGACGCCAAGCACTGCTCTGTCCAGGCTGTGTAACATGTGGAGGTCGATGGCTAACCTTACGCTTCTCTGTAACTTGTTTCAGATCGGGGCATACTTTCATACATGTGACTTACTCGGGGAAGGTGTAGGAGGTACTAGTGTCGCAGAATATGGTCGCTTCCGTTTGGGAGATGTTGGTGGCGACGCGGTCACGGCCGCCTCAGGAGGAAGATCTTTGAGCTTAGCCTGCAGCTGCGCTATATCATTCAGTATGTCGTCCCTGTCTCGTTTTTCTCCTGCTGTTCTGCCAGTAGAGGACTCCATCGTAGGAGTGAGCGACAAAGTAGTCCAGCGAGTCAACGCGACCCGTGACGCGTTATTTGCACTTTTGATATCCGTATGTCGCGAGCCAAATATAGGCAATTTTAAAACTCAGATGCAACCCAAGCGTTTACGGCAAGGGGGACGAAAAGTCATGATCTAAGCGTCGCAAAACGGAAAAATTAATGCGAAGGCTGCGAGGCTAATTGTATGGTATGAGAAGGTACTCTGAACATGTTTTACTATAGAAGACCAGACAAGTGCAGGCGGACATAGCTGGAAACATTGGGCCGGCATTTCCCGTATATTGATGCTTAAGCAATTGGCCCTCAGTCCTCAACCCTGGAAAGCAGTGCAAGCATTGCTCTTACTGTGCTTGACCTTGAGTCATCACGTTCAAGGAATCAAATCTCTACCTTCGACCCTTCCTTCTCTCGATGGCTTCATCCTATGCAGCCACAGAAGGAATTGACTTACAGGCTGACGCTGTTGTTCTGGCCCAGCGACTTGGATCAAAGATCCACTTCTTCGAAGCAGCTAACGACCTCGAGGCTTGCAAAAACACATCTTCGTTTTATTTTCGACGCCACAGCAGAAAGGTGATCCAATCACAATAGCATGTAATTTTTCTGTTGTGTTGACCTCTGTGCCACAGATAATCACCCTGATCGAGGTAATAACCGACTCTCTGTCTCCCCATTAAAGCGTCCTCAATTTTCCCTCTTTTTTAACCAAAGATAGCAAGGAAGACGCTTCTTGCAATGGGAATTCAACCCTATCCTTTCAGCCCTTGTCCTCCCCTTTTTGTCCAGCACAAAGCTGCATACATAGATCTACTCTTTTTACTGGATGAACGTATGCATGATATAGACCCCTCTTTAGAAGGTAATTTGCTTCGATTAGTACTCCTCTCTCTCTGACTTTTGCTCTAACGACTTGCCGGTCTTCTAGCACGGGTAAATAGTTTACTGTTTCCTTTGCACGCTGAATCGCATGTCGCGGGCAAAAGCAAGCCCTCTTCAGAGCCCTTTCCTCGCATATCTCCTGTCTTATTGACAGGCTCTGCATCCAGCAGCTTGCGATGCTCGGCTGACACTGCATCCGCCGTAGGCCCTGCAACTCCGATGCTCCGTGAGTTCCTGGATGGACACGTAGCCAAAATAGAACTGACGTATTTCTCGCGCAAAGCTCCTAATTCTTATCCTCCCGTGATCAACGTCACAAAGAAGCGGCGAGCATATCCCCGCAGAAATATATACGGAGAGGATGAAGAGGCTTCTTCACGACGTCTTCACGCTAATAATCCTGACGATGACGAACAGGAAAAGGAAATCCCTCCGTCCCGCCTCTACAAACCTTTGCGAAAGCGTTTTGGAATTTTCTGTACTCCGAAATTATCCATGCATACATACCGGCAACCCACAACCTACCCAAGGCCAGCTCGACCACTGAAGGAATGAAGTCAATCAAACCTTCCAGACTTTTTTTAAAACCTCAGATTGTATTATTACCATTTGCTCTCATCCCTGCTTTCCACTTTCAATACCTCGTGTCGCATACGAATGGCTTTCGGACCGTTACGATTTTAGTATTCATCTAGGTACATGGTCGATACAGGTTGTACTACCAACATTGAATTTTTCCAACTTTTTTTTCGACCTTCCTGATAACGCTGTGTTCCAATAAATCCAAACATTGATTGAAGACAATGCATTGTAAATCTAGGAAACGGTTAATCTACAAACATCCCTCCAGCTTCGGGCGATCGGGACTTCGTCCGGGACCGTGTTCGTGGCGAAGCCCTACTTACGCCTGGTGGCGTCTGAGGGTCTCCACGCATATAGAGTATTTCATCTCTCCATCGTCGAAACTTCTGTAAGAGAGGTCCCTCTTCATTTGCGCCACTATGCGATCTCTCTTCACTTTCCAAGATTGCGATCACTTCACTGAGTGCTTTATCTACCTTGCGCAATGCGCCTCCTATCAGGTATGGGTTTCCAATATATGGGTCAATATTCTGGATGGTTGGAGTCAAAGGAGCTGTTGCTGCATTGAACATTGCTGTGGAATGTAAGACATAGAATGATATACCTGATTGTGGGTCTGACTTCGGGAAAACCTGTTAGATTTGGTTTATTATCTTCTTCCAAGCGACAAGCCCTAATGACTAACCCGTCCTGGATTCTCTCTCGTCGGCGAAGGAGGTAAGCCTGTACCCTGGTTGGCTGTTGGAAATTTTCCATCCGCTAAATGAACCCAAAGTTGAGACATCCTCATCGACGAAACGTATCAAGATACCATAACATACCTTCCCCTAATGACATGACTATAAATCTTCTGTAATGACGTAGAATCTGCTAAATGATTAACAATGCCCACTTGCGTATTGGTGGGTTTCTGTAAAGGAGTGAAGAGTGTGACGCAAAGGATTTACATATGTTGACAACACGCTGTTCCAGGCCGATCGCTTCAGCCCCTCGTAAGTAATAGAACAAATGAATGAAAAGAAAACTTCTAGCTTCAGGGTCTGGAAAGTGAAATCAGAAAATTTAAAGTGAGACTTGTGTCTGAATATATCTTGAATAGGTCATGGAAAGTCCATGATCCGGCGATGCCATCACTCGTATAGCATCATGTAGAACTATACTGTGGCATAAATCAATTCCGTCACAGGATCAATAAGTACCCAGGTCTTTAATATACCAAGACAAGGGGACAATGATCAATCACTCACCGGCAGGGTGACGTCGGAATGTGAGTTCCACCAAAAGGCAACTCAGCACGTGGATATTCAATCTCCGCATATGAATTTTGACCTTGAGTCATCGGTCGTTGGGCATAGCATATTCAACAACGTTCGCATCTTGTTCCTGCAACCTCCTTGCTCACACAGACAATAGTGGAGGGACTCTTCAATATGGCTGGCGAAGAAACATTGCAAAAACGAGACGAAGAGTCCGAGTCGGAAGAAGATGAGGAAGATGTTATCGACAACATCCCAAAGGTCGATATTGATATTACAAAACTCACGCCTCTCTCTCCTGAGGTTATCTCGAAACAAGTGAGTTTACCTGAAAATCAACAATGGGAACACGATCTGAAGTTGCTTTCGAGGCCACGATCAATCTTGGTCAGAAAAATCTCCCATCTCGCGGGTGCCGTCTTATCATAAACATCCAGGTACAATTGGCCACGTCGCGCACGGAAAATCGACGGTGGTGAAGGCGATTTCTGGGGTGATGACAGTCAGATTCAAGAACGAACTTGTTCGCAACATCACGATCAAGCTTGGTTATGCCAACGCTAAAGTATGAGATCTTTTCCTTCTTAAGTTTCTGAGTTTTACCACGGGCATAGATCTACAAATGCGAAAATGATGCTTGCCCGCGGCCAGGTTGTTACCGATCATACCCTTCACATAAAGAAGACAACCCGCCTTGTGAACGTCCAGGGTGTAATCACAGGATGAAACTAGTCCGTCACGTATCCTTTGTTGACTGTCCTGGACACGACATTCTGATGGCTACGATGTTGAATGGTGCTGCCGTGATGGACGCTGCCTTGCTGCTTATTGCTGGAAATGAGACGTGCCCGCAACCCCAAACATCAGAACATCTTGCTGCTGTCGAAATTATGAAGCTGGAAAACATCATTATTTTGCAAAACAAGGTTGATTTAATCAAAGAGGCGCAGGCTTTGGAGCACCAGAAGAGTATAGCCACTTTTGTAAAAGGTACGCAAGGCCGCTTCCCATGTTCACAATGTCTGTAAAGGTAAAACAATTAGGGACCGTGGCTGAATCATCCCCTATTGTTCCCATATCTGCCCAGCTCAAGTACAATATTGACGCAGTCAACGAATACATCGTCAAGCGTATTCCCATTCCCGTTCGCGACTTTACATCTGATCCGCGTCTCATCGTTATCCGTTCGTTTGACGTGAACAAGCCTGGCGCTGAAGTTGATGACTTGAAGGGTGGTGTTGCTGGTGGATCCATTCTGACTGGTGTGTTGAAACTTGGGCAAGAGGTTGAAATACGGCCTGGTATCGTGACAAAAGATAGTGCTGGTCGGACTAGGTGCAAACCCATCTTCAGCCGGATTATGTCTTTGCACGCCGAAAATAACTTGTTGTCCTTCGCCGTACCTGGAGGTTTAATTGGAGTGGGCACCCGGATAGATCCCACTCTCTGCAGGGCCGATCGTCTTGTTGGGCAAGTCTTAGGAGCTGTCGGTAAACTTCCCAAAATCTACACTGGTACGAAGCCTTTTAAAGTCTTCACCGTTTTGTAACACTTATGTGGTCGTTATAGAACTCGAAATTAGTTTGTTCCTACTTCGTCGGCTACTCGGCGTGAAAACGGAGGACAAGAAACAAACAAAGGTGACGAAGCTTGTCAAGAATGAGCTACTACTCATCAATATCGGCTCAACCTCCACTGGAGGACGTGTGCTGAGCGTTAAAGCGGATCTAGCGAAGATTCAGTTAACTTCGCCTGCGTGCACTGAAGTCGGTGAGAAGGTTGCTCTGTCTCGTCGTATCGAGAAGCACTGGCGGTTAGTGGGTGAGTATAGGGCAGTCATCCACAAGGAAAATCAATTGACTATTGATCCAGGGTGGGGCAGTGTTCAGCGTGGTACAATCCTCGAGGTAGATTAGACTCAGATTTGCATTCTTATTTTATTTTTTCCCGCTCGCAACGTGCTAAAGAGTCACATTTGTATGCTTGACTTGGGTCACTTTCTTACTGATCCAATGTTGGCAAGGAGAGGCTGGCTTTCCTCAATCCATCCGAACCGATGTCACGACCGGTCCTCAGACAACAGTCAGGTCTTTTGAAACAGCAAGGTCTCTTAAACAGCAAGGTCTCTTGAAACAGCAAGGTCTTTTGCAAGGAATACTTTGTCGCAGGCAAGTACAAACATCGCAGTCAGCAGATTGGCACTGTGAGCAGCTTCCATTATGTTTACTTTCCATAGAAAAAGATTATAAACAATGAAAGATATCTCTTTCTGATTGACAGCAGCAGAGAAATGGCATAACATGTTTCTTTGGCCCTTCCCTCCTGAGACAGGTTCCAGCAATGGGGTATACTTTTGACAACTTCCATAAATTGTTCAGTTTTCTATGCGTCATTTTTTGATCCTCATTAAGGCTCATGCCAGTAGTTCATGGAGAAGTTTGAAGGGGCACAGACAGCAGGGGAGAAATATGATTGCCTTTCAGTGTAGGTCATGGAGAAGTTTTGAAGGGGCACAGCACAACAGGGGAGAAACATGATTGCCTTTCAGTGTGTCTTCATTCAGTGGCATGGAGTATATTTGCTTTCTTTGCCTCAGCTCAAGCATCTTCTACAAACGCCGCCGATCCACTGTTTATCTCGGCCTGGTCTTTGAGGGTGACTGGGCCGACCGGATACCGGTGTCTCCCATCGACATGACTTGACACAAGAGTGCCTAGAAATTCTACTGGGAAGCCGGGACAATATCCATGTGTTCCAAGCCGAAGCCGAGGCCCATATTACTTGCTTTTGAGTACTCCTGTCAGGGTTGCTCAACGCCATCATGCCATGTCAGGGGTAATCTTTCATCAGAATTCTTTCAGATGTCAAATTTCTTTCACTCACTTCGTGGATGCTTGAAAGAATAAAATAGAGTCTTTGAGATACATAATTGTAGACTTCTTCACTCAACGCAAAAAAATTGTACTTTATTACGTGTAACCTAGTAGTGGCTTCACAGCCGGTCGGCACCGAGACATACTGTAGGGTAGATGAGTATCCCAACCTTGAATTAAAGCCGCTTCGGCGGGGAAGACAACAACAACAACAACAACCCCAAACAACCTTAATCTCGCATTTTGGGCATGCATCGGTATACAGCCTTATTTGTGAACGACAGGTAACACCAAACCATGAGGCCGCTTGGATTTCTAAAACGATAACCCGTGATTCTAAGCACGGTGTTTTTGCCGAAGGGAGACGCCCTATGAGCTCCTCACGTCAAAATACAAACTAGGAGCCATGCGCTTACTACTTGTAAGTACTCCATTGACGCCCTTCTGGATGACCGGGCCACTGCTATAGCCGTCTTGTGTATCCGCTGCTTAAATTTCAGCCACGGGTGATGAAGAAGCGTGATTCTGGACCTCGGTAATTGATGCCAACGATGGGTCCTTCCGATACCACAACTTCTTTCACTAAACAGGTAACTGTGCCCGAGCTTCACGTGTCGGAAAGTTACCCGCGAACGATCAGGGTCAAACGGGTCTAGCGAACTTCTTGTCTTATCCACGAACGACCACAATATATAGTCATGGCCGCCACGACACGCCACGGAGACAGAAGTTTAATCTCTCGCAAGAAACAAACAGAGTGCATTTCAAATAAGTATGACAAACCAATATTCATGCTGAGCTATGTTTGAAATCCATCCTCGTGAAACAACGGTAGAGATGTAGTTAGAAGCGAGGTGATAGCGTAACCAACAGGGGCCCCCTTTTGGAGACAAAGTGGTCATGCAACTCCTGGAGCCAGAAGTTAGGCTCGTATCCGTCCGCGAAACGGATGTCGAACTTCTGAATAATCCCACTGGCGACCATCAATATTTCTCTGCGCGCCAAATTCCTCCCAACGCAGTTCGCAGGGCCATAGCTAAAGGGTATAAAGGCATTTAAATTCAGAATGTTATCAACATTGTCAGCAGTGAGCCATCGTTCTGGAACAAAGTCGTCGGGTCCTGGTGAGAAATATTCTGGATTTCTATGAATGGAGTACGGGGGAATGTACACCTGTGTACCTTCCGGAACGAGTCTACCACGGCAAATTCAACGACAAATAGAATCATTAGGACACTGGACCATAATCACAACGTGCAAAATAACATACCGGCCCCCAAATACACGGCCACCTTCACCTGCCAAAACCTCTCGTGGTCCGCTGCTCAATGCCGGAGGGAGAAGCCGGAGACATTCGTTACTGACCATACATCATCAGTCCTTTGCGATAGTAGCCGTTTTTTGTGACAGAATGCAACTCACATGCATGCAGTAAGGTATGGAAGTTGAGAATGGTTTGTCAACGATAAAGGGCACTCATCCTTTGGATATACATTGTCAATCTCCTCTCTCACTCGCTTCAGACAACGAGGATGACAGAGAAGAAAATAGAAGAGATTGCTCAAACCCGTTGCCGTTGTATCTGAGCCAGCGATCATGGCCAAGGTACTATCAGCAACGATATCTTGGACAGTCGGACGCTCCTTTTCAAGGCTGGCCTCATCAGACTAAGGTGAAAAGTAAGTAAATGACACCAGCGAGGCCGTAAACAAATTACCAGATGATACCAGAGATCTTTTTTCTCATGGCCTTTTGCCAGACGAGCCTTGGCGTGGTCGATGGCAAACTTCCGTAATCTCAAAATATTCTTTGCAAGGAAAGGCAAACGACGGATTATTGGCCACGACCAAGGTATCTGACAGACGATGGAAATCGGACTGTCGCAAGCAGATGATTAGCACAAGTTGGGAAGATGTGTATCGGTTATGAATACTTACACAAAGCCATTTTCGAACATGTTTTGAAGCTTGTCGGGGTCACTACCCATCTGCAGCAGATTAAAGCCTTGACCGAAACTAAGCGCGGTTACCAACCTTCAATTCATGCGATAATACGTAGAAAGCTGACGTACGCCATGTCGCCCATAAAATCCAATGAGAACAGGCTGAGCCACATGGAAAGATCGACCGGAAACGGCATTAAAGATCCAAGACGGCCGATTAGAGTTTCTGCTCGTTTCACGAGCGCATCCTCATATTCCGCCAGAGAAGCGTTGGTGAACGCTCGAGACCATATACGTCGGCGATCGGTATGAGCTTGACCGTGTAAAGCGAGCAAAGTTCCAGGGGCATTGGGGTCTCGCCGCGGATCATAATCTGATGAGTTGAAGCGATTCCATTTTAGTGAATGCTACGGGTACAAGTCAAACCTGCATACATCGACCTTTCGGAAGGCCACCGGGTCCAAGAATGGCTAGAGCAGCGTCCACATCGATAATTGACAATTCATTCGGGCCTGAGTGAACCAGAATATCTTGTCAGTACGAGTTAATCTGGAAATTACAAGAAATAGAAATATTCACCAATCCGAACAAATGGGCCATACTGGTCGTGGAGGTCTTTCAAAACTATATGCTGGAATCCACTCCATTGGACGTAAACATTTCGAAGCTGGGTAATCTAGGAAAGTTCTGATTTAGGTCATGCACGTGGTAACAAATGTTCATCAGAAGAAAGACCTTGTTTAAAATGGGTCCAGGATAATCCGCCAAAGGATGCCAGGGGCTGATGCGATACAAGATGATGGACAAGACTAGCGAAATGAAGAATATACTGTACACAGCCAAGACCGACGGTAGGTTCACTGGTACGGCTGGGGCGAGTGAGAGGAACACAGCTGGTTCCAAAACTAAGACGAAAGCGCAGATCAGAGGGTTTCTCGGCTCAAATCTGCGAAAATATAGATGCGTAAACTTCGTATGGTTAGATGGTGTGACTTGCAAGAGCTACAGAGTAACACATCACATACAACGCTCAGAGTCGTCAATTGGAGAATTGTCAGTAGACGTAGCATACCAGAAGCCGTTGACAAGAGAGAGAACGTGAGAGGAGCTGGGAAGTATCAAGTGCGAGTCGGAACCGTGGCAATATGATATTTGATCACCAAGGCTAAGTGCTTTAGTATTTTTGAAGCGCGCAAATATAGCGTGACCTGGTATCGTACGTGCCGCCGGAGCCACAATCATTCCGCTGGCGCACATGGAATAAAGATATGACTCGGATAAGAAGACGATCCGGATAAGTACACCATTTGGGGAAGTGCTCTGCCGATATTGATGCTTTGCTTAGAGTCCACTGTCCAGATGGAAGAATAGTTGAAGTCCCGTCCTCCGAGTCGGAGTGTGGGCCCAGTATATCATTTGATCGCCCGACAAAGCCAAACACAAGATGGCCGATTCGGGGTACTTTGGGCATACATGTATGACTTATGACACCTTCAATCTTTCTTTGGATTGAACCGTTTTCAAGGAGAACCCTCGTAATATCAACGAACATCGGGGATAAGATGCGACATGGTCTCCACCTATGGGGAAAGGGGCAGCGCCACCAGCTGAAAAAGGTTAGATCATCGATCAGACGTAACGAGCTTCAGAGATCGGGAAACAACCTTTACACGAAAACTGTCACGTACACTGAGCTCTGCCTCTCGGATAATCTTGCTGCGGAGTTATAAACGCACAGTGAACTCGTGGAAAGCTAGGTACTAGCAATATCGAGTAACTTGAAGAACATGACCCGGTAGTCTTGTGAGTTTCGATAATTGCGTCGTATCCAAGGCAAATCATTATTTATGTATGGCGGCTATTAATGATCAAGCGACGTCTGCATCTGACCCTATCCGTCAAGTTTCAGTCACTAATTTATATAGCCAATACCCATCATATTGTTGATAGTACACAATAAAATGGATATCTATGCGTGGCATCAATGAAAGTAAAACTTAGGGGTTCCCTTGGAGTGATGTTTGATCCGTTACCTTCATGTTGACTTTCCTAGTTGCGTCATGGTTGCCGTCTATGCTGCCAGTGGGTCTCTGCCGAAAACTTGTACCTATTCTAGCTGTGAGAACATTCAAATATTCAACTCCCGGCATCCGAAAGCTAGACTTCCTGTTTTCAGGTCATGCCAGTAACCGACCTATGCTACTCTGGTGAGTTTACCACTGTCGCCGTATGCCTTTTCATGAAAACTGATCTGGACAAATGCAATCCGAAGATCGCGGAGGGATCAGTAGGTGCCACCCCGCTCCTGTTTAAGTATGCGGCGGCACATTGTAAAGTACCCTTATGTAATCATAAGATCCACGTCAGTGCCCACTCCTCTCTCCAGTGTAGACTGAAAGCACTTAGATGTTGATCTTCTAGGATAAATGCAACGCCAGAGACTTGATCAACTTAGGAACAGGAGTTCCTGATGCTGCTAACGGACGGGATTCTCCCAAACGTCACTTCGATTATCCTTCAAAGGTGGTACGTGGCCTTCGGATCTGATTGTACTAGTTGACAGAGTCATCGTGTACGTGCACTTCTTCCCTGTTAGTCTGTCTACGTGACTGCGTAAGTAGTCTTGTACTATATGAGCGAATCATCAAACTTTTCTTTGATGGTTTGCCCGAGGACTTTTTGTTTATCTGGATACCCCAGTCGCGCATGTCTATAAGTCCCAATAACATTGCTAATGTCCTTAAGAGATGATATTGCCTACCAGCGTCTACGTCAACTCGACTCAAGATGCTGTTCCGATTTTTCCCCAAGTTCCGGACTTTCTTCCATGTGGTTTGAGTCATTCCAGGCTCAAACTTATCTCTTCTTCCCTCATCTCAAACCCTATTACACATTCTGTTGCTACCTCGTCACGAGTTCTCCACCGGGCGGACATTCACGGACACATGGACAAGTTCCCCCATATATCTACATAGCCCAAAAGATTCAGTCAAACGCCAGGTTCTCGTCAACATGTTGCTGTCCTAAGCATAGTGCTGAAGTTCACCCTCTTTCAGCCCCGAGCCTTGCTAAAGCCGAAATCGGTGCCAATCTTTGTGGGAGGAAGCTTCGGTGAACGCCCCGTTCGCTGCGAATGGGCAAGACAGAATAGGTCACCTGTCGAAGCGTGGTGCCTCCGGCCCGATAAAAACCGTGCGCACTCAGCACAATCGATAATCGGTAAGTGGTTCTTGACTGGTTGACAGCTGACTACCTTGTCAATGCACATCAAGTACGTCTTGCGTAACCAAATCTGTTCAGCCACCTTATCAGAACTGTCAAGGAACAGAACCAGATTCTGATCAACTGTGGTTAAGTAATGGTATAAATATATCGTTGATGTGCCTCGATGAAACTTGTCAGCGTGCCCAAGGCACACATGTCCAAGTCTCTGCTCGAACCACGCGGGGCCCGGACTTGGTGGATCGGAGCCCACAGACATGCGCCGACGCCACTTGGTAAGAAAAAGATTCAAATGATTAACTAAGGAGGCACATCGTGGGCCGAAAAGAGTTTTCTGACGGGAATTGTTCACCTGTCATATCGGTCCGAGGGTGAGCTCGAGAGACCACTAAAGGTAGGGTTCAGTATACTCGGACACAACGGTTAACATGATTGACTAAATTATGGGTCTCTTTAATGCATTCGAATTTCCAGGCATTCTTGGGAAACCTGACTGACAATAACTAAACAGTTGTCATCGAAAATGCCGTATTCAACTTTCAGCGACAAGGAAGGAAGTCTCCTCGATGAGCACACAAATGTTATGTCATATGTGCTCCCAACTCGAACATCATGGCCATATCCGGCACCCCCACCTACATGCAGCAATAGATAGATCTGCCCGGGCCAAAGCTAGGTATCTGGCCAATCGTACGTAGGAGATGAGGAAGGTAATGTCCTAAGACCATAGGGAATCCATGCCATTAAGATACACCCCACCACAAAAGCTCTTACCTCGCTCGGACATTACATGTCACTCGGGCCTTGAGGAGGCTCCCAAGAGGCAAAGTCCTCGCTTGGTGGCCGCCGCCGTGGATCGGACGGCGGTTGAACGCCAATGGGCTGGCCCGTAGTTTCTTCGAACTCCTTCTCGCTCCATGCTTTAGCCACTGGCAGATCCTCCAATGAGCTCCGAGTCATTTCCTTTGGTACATCCTCGTCCTCGTCCTCGATAGCATCCTCTTTGTCTTCATCCTCATCGCTATCGGACCCGATATTCATGTCCTCCACTGATGGATCATCCATGACAACATCCTCATCCTCGTGTGATCGTGGGGTATGTTGTATTGTAGACGAGGAAGCAGGTGGAGCGGTCGACAATGCTTCCCGTGGTCGTTTCCCCGACTTTTCTATTTTGCGAAGGATCTTTACAATGTACTCCTTGGCAAATTTTTTGATCTTTGCCTCCTTTTCGTCCGAAAGTTTTTCCAGTCGCCCCTCCTTATAACTTGACGACTTTTTCTCCTTGTTCGTGATGATCTGAGTCAACTGTCGAGAGAAATGTCAGCATATTCGGGACAGAGTCCGTGGCCGGAGATATGTGCAAGTACCTCCTTCGCGTGTTTCTTAAACTGATCGTGATCCATTGCAGCGGAATGTTTTGACATGCACTTGACCACTACAGCGCCAACTAACTTGAGCATCCTCTTCTCCTTCATCGCCTCCTTCTCTTCTTCCGTAAGAGGCTTCTTCGAAACCTTTTGTTTCTTACGATGGCCATATTCTCCTTTCGACGCCTCATGTCTCGCAGCCCTCGCAGCTTTGGCTGCTGCTTTCACTTCTGCCTTGGCAAGTGCCTCCGCATCCGCCGCCGCCGCCGCCGCCTTGGCAGCGGCAGCCTCTGACTCAGCAGCAGCAGCAATAACCGCACGGATGGACTCGCGGGAGAATTCCGCTGCTGACAACTTTGATTCCGAGGCGGGAGCAGGTTGTAAGTTGTCCATGGGCGGCGGTACCCATAGCCCCTCATCAAATCTACGGCGGATTTGAGGCTTTGGACGGTATTTGGTTCGAGTGATATCTATCTCACGCCCCTGAAGCCCACGTCTCTGCTGGAAAATGAATTCGTCGTCATCAAACAAGATGTCTTGTTTGACTTCCTCTTCATTATCATCCTACGACCAGACAAGTGAGCTATGATTCCGGATGTGAGATCAGGTAAGATTGACCGTAATTGCACGCTTTGATATCCGATTGTACAGAGGAAGTATCTCCCAATGTGATAGCAGCTGTGTACCTGAGATAAAGAACACTGATGCAAGGTTCAGAAAGAATGATTTACCGATCGCGCCAGGTCTTTGTTCTTGTCTTCCTCCATTTCAGCAATCGCTCTTACGTGGACGATTACATGCGAGTCATCAACCTTATTTCGATTCAAGAGCGGCCAGAGCGACATGCACGAAAGTGCCTAGATTTTTGCCGTTCAGTAGCGCCACAACTGCCATTTTAGATAGACTTACCAAGTTGATGAGCTCGACGTCAGACCTATAGTCTTCAAGCACGTTGGTCATAAGACTGAAACCGCGTAGTCGCATTATTTGCCGTAGGGCAGCTTGATCTTCCGTCAACTGTTGCTCAGAGTTAGTAGATGCAATTAAAGTGCAGTTTAGCACTCAACCAACCTTGATGCGTGTGAGGAGTTTGAGAAGAACCTTGCGGCTTTGAGTCTGCCGTATGGCTTGAATAACCTTTGGTATATCCTTCTCAACAAGGGGTTTCATCGTCGGCTAAGGAAATGTCGCATGTTGAATAAATATGAAAGGCGACAGCTTGTTTGAGACTCACCATAAAGTCGGGGTCGTCAATCTTCTTACCCCTCTTCTTCTTGTTGCCTTTGACTTCCATCAAATCTGCCTCGTCGGTGATACCGAGAGCTGGGAGAGCCACACGGTCAACATGAACGGACGTCGGAAAAGGGACGAGGATTCCGGAGCTCACCATCGAAAACGAGATCATCCATAGTAGCAGCATCCGTCTGGGTCTTGCCTCCGATGAATCCAACACAATTTGGTTCTCCACAGTAACATGTTTGTGCCTGATGTCTGGGATGGAAGATAAATTAGTACTAGGCCACCTACAGAGAAACCTTCCGACGTACCCATATCGATCCACATTATAGTTGAATGTCAGTTCCTCGTGCTTTCTGATATCACGCTTAGCAAAGATACCCATTCGAACATATTGGCCAACAGTCCATCTAGCGACATAGCAATTTGGGTTGCAGCTGTGATTAGCAAATCGGCCAATTCCGCCGCTCTTGGTGGCATCTATGAACTTGGGGATTGGTGTCTGATTAGAAGAGAGGCAAAAATATGGCTTGTTGAAGTACACACCTCGTCCTTCTGTAACATCATGAAGTAGAAGTGCTCGATTCCCTCTTCAGCGTATTCACGCATTCGCTTCTTGAAAGACACCGGGCTGACCACCTCTCCAACATATTCATAGATGAATGTGTCCCTGTTCAACGATTCGAACCACGAGTAAAGATAGCGAGAAAATTTACACACTTGCGCAGAAAACTTTCAGCACGCAGTCCAAAGCCCTTCATTTCCGTCTGAACGATGTCAATTTTGGCATATTCGCGTTTCTGAAAGCTAGACAGTCCATCGATGGGTACTAGTGTATTCTGCGTACGTAATGCAGAGCTCACCGTTGGTTACGACAATGAGAACGACAGCGGCAATCGTCTGCCAGACATTCTACCTGCGTCAATCGGTTGATACAGTCAGAATCATGCCCGCAGGCGGAGTCAGGATGGTCAGTGACTGTCGAGTGATGGAAGACAAGGTCTGGTTAATGTGGGCCCAGAAGGTGGCACAGACGATGAAACACTGACCTGGATCGAAAATGCAATCGCATGTCATACTCTCCAATGCCTCTCTTGAGCGACCCAACGTTTTGTACTGGTAGCTGTTTGCCTCAATCTCATTAAATGTAACTAAAGCTGCTTCTCGCGCAATCGGCAGGTCGCCGATGAGTTGCACAACTGGCTGTGGTTTCTTCAATGTCATGCCGGAAGTAGTTGAGGACGGAGGTGTGGACGACATTGACGCTGTTCCATTCCTGGCTGAGGGCGGGGGCGTAGGTGAAGGTGACAGCTTGAATTTCTGGGGTGAGAACTCATCGTTCAATGTCGGCGAGAGCGACGGCGAGGGTTCATCTTCTATCTTAGGTTCCTTGAGCTCTCTAGGACGAGAGAAGGGCGAAAGAGGTTCCTGCATAGGTTCCTCAGCAATGACTCGATCGAGGATGTCTGATGATGGTGGAGGCAGTAATAAACTAGCAGATTCGCGTGTCTCCAGGTTGGCTGAGTGATGGGCTCTCGCGGTCCTCGCTCTCGACAACCTAGGTCAATTCTATGCCTAACAAAGGGCTGTTAGTGCAGTAGTGCAGTAGTGCAATGTCGTTGTGCCACCAGCAGGGTTTGTGGGCTTAAAACACGGAGTTGGGTGTGTATGACTAGTCTGGAAGGTCAGATTTCTGGACAGGATAGAGTAGCCAGAGAAATTAAATATCTAAAATAAGTCAGGGAGAGAAAGAAAGAGCTGCGAGTGACAGGTTAGGCGCGATCTGTGCCAATGAACATGGCCTTCGTGAAGAGACACAAACACCCAACACGCTTCATTCTCTCTCCCACCGCCACCACATCCTTTTCGTACTCATAGCTTGGCTACTGCCGTGCATTACGAAAAACGAAAAACGAAAAACGAATAGAGTCTCCTATAAAACATGTCGACGGTCAAGTCATCGTCTAAAAAGAGAAAAGCCGATTCAATATCCTCGGAGGGTGTGATGGTGAAATTGGCTGCTCCGACGTCAGGTGTCGGCCCTCTTCTTGGTACACTGAACTACAGGCTGCTTCTTACTGTATACTCAGTTTTGCATCTTAGTTAGCTATCCAGCCCTTCAAGCACCGTCCTCGACCGCCTTCAAATGCTACGCGAATAAAAAAGCCAAAAATGAATCAAAACAGCCGGAGAAGGCTAGGAGTAACAATGAGCAGGACTTACTTGTTGTGGGAGAGACAGAGGACGTCGAGTTCATATCTCATGAAGGAGAAAGCAAAAAGGCGGCCGAGTCGGGGTGCAGGTACGGTGTCCATCATGCCTCTCTTCGTATTCCTATCAATTTGACCTTCTTCTCAAGATATCTCATAGCCGTACACAACAAACGAACGTCTACGTTAAGTATACTCCCGGTGGCAAAAACACCGTATATTCTAACGAGGACCGTGAAAGCCCTAAAAAGTATACCCATTTCTGCACCTTCGCAGCATGAGTACAGACAAGCTAGGAACCTGCTTGGAGAGACGTTTGGGACCAAAAAGGCTAAGGCTGGTATTCGCGCGCAGGAGCGCAACCGCGTTGATGTCAGTGCAATGGAGGGCGTTATGGAACACCTTCAACAAGGTATCGACAAGGGTGCAGCTGGACTCATGACCAGTGGTGCGTGAGGCTTTCTTTTCTATGTAGCATCAGCTATCTGACGCGATTCTTGTAGAAGGTGCTAAAGAGGAAGCTGACAAGAACAGACTCATACCGCCATTTGATGCGACTGCAGTTGACCCTGAAGACAGCTATCCTCTGCACAATATCATACCCGAAGTCGAGTGGAAGGCTCTTTCTATCAGCGCGTTCGACCAAGCAACGGGCCTAGGCGAGAGGAAAGCTCTCTTACCGTTTAGGTGGTCGAATTGGATCAACGGCCAACTCGATGCAATATACGCCGACACTCAGTCACCGAAGAGAAGAAAGAAGAACATGTGAGTCTTCATGTTGACTCGTTCTAGGCTTTGGAGCTGAGGGTCTGTATAACAGGAAGCTTCTGCTATACATTTCTGCCATGTTTGCGTTTCGTCGAGCAGTAGAATATCAAAAGAACATCAACAAGGATGAACTCACTGAAAAATTGTCTGCGGTGCCTCCTATCATAGTAGATGGTCTAATCTCCAGGTTCACAGAAACATCTCGTGGATCGACCGGGTGTGTCCATTGGTTCCTTGTTCTTGTTGACGTTAATTCATTATCTGCTTTGGACTGCCTTGTGTCACTTAGTCATACATCAACGTCCATGACACAGACGAAGCTACTCTCATACATGTTCGCCCTGTGCTTGAAGGTGGAAAACTTTGCCTCGGATACATCTCACATAGCCCATGATCTGAACAAGCCTGTGGCTGAGTACGTCCCTTTTCCTTGGTCATAAATGCGGCTGTTGACTCTTTTACCCAGGATTAACACACTGTTCAGATCGCTAGGTATGTTGATGCTGGAGTATATCTGATTCCCTTGGCTCAACTCGCTCTGATAGGTTGCAAGCTCAGTTTGTTGGGGGACAAGGAACGAGCTAAATTAGGACTGTCGGACAAGGACGCGAAGGACAGGCGTGCAGTTTTGCATGCTCCCCTTGTATTCCCGAAACCAAGATTGGGGCGAAAATAGTTTTCTCGATAGATGATAACGGTTCTTCATTGTCTCTATCATAATATCTATGCATGTGCATTAACAATACCATTAACGACGAAGGGAGGATACCCAGATAGAAGTCCGGCAAACGTGACATGCGAGGCCAAATGTGGTATGTCGTTCGCCACTGAGAAAACCTTGGCCTTCCCTTTCTGGGATCATCTAAAAAACGCAAGTGCACTGCGAGGGATCTGTCAGAGGTGGCAAGGGGAGTGGCTGGAATACTAGTGCAGCATACTCAGATTCATCGGCCAGAAGTCGGAAATTAACTAGTTCGAAGTTCATCACCTTTCAGAGATTTGTCAAAGAAGATATATATTATCAGACTTGGTATGTATCAGAGTGTACGATGTGGGCCTATATTGGACGGGATGTAGAATGTGACAAGCATGCTTTGCGGATGGATAATGAATGGATACTGAAGTAACTGTATGCCACACGCCGGATGAGCACCTTTCTCGGGAATTGGAAAATAATAAAAAAACGTCGAAATGTGCGGGCAAATAGATGTCAATTCGGACTTGAAAGTGCTTACTTCTCGTTATGCCGTCCCATCTTCGGCTACCATAGTGGCGTAACTTGTGAGCGCCTTGAGCACTAACAACTTCTGTTGACCGAACGAATCACTAATGAGCGATGTAAGTACGAGGTCAGGAAGAGCAAATTTAAGCCGCCTTTCAACAAGTCAAAAATCAGAATACTTATCCGGCCTAACCAAGTTTCCGAAGGATTTAGTATCACGAAGCGAATCCTTCACTGCCTACAAATTCTCCTGATTCAAATTGAGAGTATCCTAAGCCTTGACTTTCGGCCAATTTGCTGCATGTCCAGCGGTCTCTTCACAAGTACTTGTCTACCTCCTTGCCTTCACCTGGAATTTTGAGTGCGCTTGACAGGGCAGAAGTCTCCTATCTGGGATATGGAGTCGATGGAGTCGGCGATCAAACTAGACATCAAGGAACGAATGGAGTTCCGGACTCAGGTCTAGAGCAGGGACCGCGCGGAAGACTACGCCGTATTTAATTACAAGCAGTCTAGATCATATCGTGTAGCAATCATAGTAACATACTGATACATAGACATACCAGGAAAAATTTGACAGCTGTTACTTACAGTGACTAGGCAAGAAGTCGGCGCGTAAGACTCGTATTGGTACGTAATACTAGTAGACTATCCGATGAATGGGCATTATACCGGACTGTGGCCTCTTTTGTGTCCCTCGAAACGATTGCATCGAACCCTAGTCCAGAGACAATAAACTAGTACATCGAGAACGTTGTATGTCAAACCCTTTCCATCGCGTTGTCACATAGCATTGAAGGGGGTACGGAACTTCTGAACCTTGGTCAGAAAGTCTGTATCCATGCGAAATCTGATAAGAGAGACACGAAGTTCGGGTTGATGACGGCTTGTACTCACAGGTTAGACAGAACGAGAGGGGTCTCGTCATGCATGGGCAGTGATGGTCGAGGCGCCCAAAGCGCTTGACGCTTACGACAGCGGGACACACAGGAGGTGCACGGCAGTACGCGAGACAGTCTGAGCACCAGATCCTGTGGTAAGCATCGTGTTCGCGTAAGGGGTGGTTAGGTATAGGCTCGCTGGGACAACCACAAGGGATAGAGAAGTGTTCTTCATCTCCGTGTAAGCATTTGCAGGAGATGTTGATAGTAGCAGGCATATTAAAGTGTGGACGGAGCTGACAGAGAAAAAGAGCCTCTGGCAGGTTATTTATAGTATTACGACATGCAAACGAGCGGATATGAATTTACACTTGGCTTGAGGGCCGCTGGACTCGATGATCGAATCTAGCCCGAATGACGCACAAGGAGGCCCCAGAACGCAATGTATAGATGCATCCATGCAACCGGATCCTTGACGACCAGGATAGGAGCCTAACTGAGGTTGATTTGTAAAGCTGATATCATCTTCCTCGTGAATAACGGGATCGCGAGCATCGCTGACACGTCCCCGTCGTTGCGAAGACTGAAAGTATACATACCGAGCTTCTCGGGAGTATTAACGGAGGAAACGGGAAGATAGACCCATGGGCCATGTATGAGCATAAGTATTTGAGAACGTGGGGCCGCAAAGTAAGCGCGCCCCTGTGACGTGACACTCAAATGACCTTCTTCCAGGCCCCGGGAAGCTCCCGAAAAAGCTTGTCCGAAAATTTCCCAAAATCCAGCTTCAAATCCGCTATTTTCTAGCTCTCAAATCCGCAACACATGTCCAAAAAAGGAAAATCTCCTGAAATTTCCCTCCTATTCTTCGCGGGCACAACACAGGCTTCAACATACGCTATTGAACAACATGTGTTGATACTACTAAAACAGCTACATTAGAAAGTGAGCTTATTTGGATATCTTTCGATCTGGAATTTGAATTTTAAGAACAGGTGCCTTGGCAAGAACTGGTTTCAGCTTCGCACTATGAGGCTGCAAGAGGTGTCAGTGACCAGCGAAGAACATCATCACCAACAAGGGCATGATTCCGAGGTTAAAGATGACATTATCAGCAGGGGCATGCGTGTGGAGATGGAATTTCTTCCCATTGATGGTACAGGGCCTATAAGTAATGTCTGTATCGTCGGTGGACCTTTACAATCGCCTGAAACGCTCAGAATTCTCGGTCAAATTTTCGAAAACTTTGCCCAACTGGGCCTCAAATCCGCAATATTATGGACCAAGGTTGCCTCTCGAAGCCCTCAAATCCGCTATCTATTTCGCGAACAAGCTTTCTCGGGAGCTTCCCGTGGCCTCTTCTTCCTTCCCTTTACCAGTCCACCAGAATTGGCAAAATCCTCAATCTTTGCTCTAATTTCTCACGACAGAGAGCTTCGCGCCAAGAACTACCGTACCGCCTCCATCTGGGACTCTCGTGGTTGCTGTTTGCCGTGAGTACAGACAATGATATTTCTATTGAAGTGTGACTGCTCAAATGAGGTACTAGACTGACCAACCTCTTTCTACCAAAGAAATCGATTGTGGAGATCTATCGTCATATCGATATAGTTTCGTTTTGGGGAGGGGGACCTGGATGAAACCTGCTTCCGAGACTGAGGACGGACACTCCAGACTGATCAAGCTTTCATATTCGCGCTACCGTAAAGCACCGGTTCCATTCATGAAGCCTGTAAGTATCTTGAACAGATTCGTCATTTTTTTTTAAACTCCATCACACGGTATGATCTCGTTAACACTCGACGTCTGTTGACTTTTTGAGTGCCTTTCCATGTATAAGGTCGCAGCGCCTACTTTGAATATTGACAGGGACGTCAAATCTTGAAGCTTGACTGCTTCTCTCGGGATGACTGCTATAGGACTGTATCGGCTGGAGAACCAAAAGTCGATGAAAACACGCTTACGGCAAGAGGACGACGAGTTGGCGTTATCCACCCTGGACCACCCTCAAGGCTCCGCAGTCATCTCCAGAGGTGGAGAACGGTTGACTTTGACAAGCATTGGATGCTTCAGCTTCGAGCTCTGCATTAGAGGTATCGTCAGAATGACCAGGACGCCGGAGAAAATTGCCAGCGGCGTCAGTACTCTCAAAGTACTGCTTCCACACGACGACTTTACAGCATGATTGTTTCTGATCTCCGATGGATTCTGTTCTCAGTGCTTACTGCAAGAGCTGGAGCTGGAGTCGAAGTATCACCTCATGCCGTAGCGGTCCTTTCATTACCTGTCTCCTGCGTCGTCGTATGCCCTCCGTGCTGTCCATACATGGCCTGACCCGTAGGGAAGCTTGTGTAGTTGACCGGCTGTGGACTTGTCATCGCCGGCTTCCTGTACTCAAATCGATATTCCATCCCACGGACCGGTCGGCCCCGGTTCTGTGAAGCGACTCGATTCGATTTGTCCCGTGCATGAATCTGACGATTGGCGCAATCGCCGAGGGGTCGATTGTCTCTTCTGCGAATTCGAAGTCAATCAGTCAGTCGGCACCCTGTAGTAGGCTGTGCCATGCCACGATTCTCAGTTCGTGAACGCGCGTCCCGAGTCCACGGGAGGTACGCTTCCCATGTAGGTTGGCCACTTGTCATAACGGCACTCGTGCTCTGATTTTAGTTGCAATGTCAGTGCATAAACGCATGGCTCGATGATACGCCGGTCACGAGGATCTGTAGAATGAGAATTTGCTGTTAAGTAATAACTCACTGACCCGTTGAAGAGCGAAAACGCGTGGGCCCGGTAGGTCATCATGAGCAACTCGATGTTTTGTTGATTCGCGCAACAGCCTACTTGGCATTTGGAGTGTACGCTGATATGGTACATGGTCAAAGTACTGATGTGTGTGTATGACAATTCAAAGACAGCGGCCATCGGGAAGTATGAAGGCTCCGTGTACTGGGGATGCAAAATCACAGGGAGTTGCAGGGAGTTGCACAAAAAAAGAGTTATTCAATGGATCGTCTGTACTTGTACTCTCCGGATCTTGAATTTAGGATGGAATGAGCGTTGGTTGATCGTCATGCAGAAATAAATGTACGTTTGATTGTTCCCGGTTTTGATTTCTACCTACTCTATATTACATTCTGGGTTCAGCTGCTGGGAACATGTCGAAAGAATGGACGTAAGAGAGGTGTACATTGGTTTTTTAGGTGCCTCGTGGTGGGACTTGGAGAGGAGATTGGTGAGTGATGACATTGATCGTGAGTTCAGAGTCCGCTGAATCGGAACGCGGTTGAATCCAATCTCCTCCTCCTCCTTGGTGCCATACTCCTCAGCGCAAACCACCACCGCGTGCCTTTCCTTTTGCCCCCCCCTCGCCCCGCTCCAGCCCCGCCCCAGTCCCGCTCAATAAGAGTTAATCTACTCCACACGCGTCGTGAATAAACGCCGAGGCGGAGAATTATAAAGCGGGCTCGTGGATTGTGCATACCGATGAGATACGGGACGGTGCCGGGCGCTGAGCGTAGGGATATACATGATCCGATCCGTGTGAGATATTGAAGAGGGCCCTGCACGACCGCGACCAAACCGGATCGTGCATCTGTATAAATTATACACCCAAGATATAACACTTGTGCAAGTCGGAAGCTAAGTTGGTGGCAGCGTTTATTGTTGTTGTGATTGTTGTTGTTGTTAGTTGAGCCGAGTCCGGATTGATCGGTACGATCTGGTGCTCGCCAACACAGAGCAGCGCGGCCCAGGTGCACAGGCCCCCGTTTCGGGGCCGGACGCCACCGAGGTGGCCGTGGGACTACTGCAGGATCGAAGCGTGGTTGGAGGGAAAGAGAACGGCCAGGGTCAAGTGTAGCGCTGACCGCCGACGGCGCCACCGCCCGTGTACGTGTACGTGTGATTGAACCAGACGACCGGTGGGGGGGTCCACAACTGCCACTTTCGCTGTTGTTGTCGTTGTCGTCTGATCTCCGGGTTTCCTGGCGGGAACACGTACGTGGGTTTCTGCCGGGATGATGTTATTTTCCAGCTCAAAGTAGGGAATGGAAGAGGATATGTATTTTTCTGGTTCTTGTCCGTTGTGCTGTATGTATATTTGGATTTACGACTTTGCGGTTTGGGGTTGGTGCGTCGGACTTGAGGTGCTCCGATCATTGTGCGTCCCTCTATCACTTGGCACCCACCCCCGTTTGTGGCTTTGTTTCTGCGGGGGTACCGACGAAAAATCACAGTGGAAACAAGTCACCGTCGCCCTTGCCGTCGGTGTGTCAATTAGAAATGATATTGTGGAGTATTACTATAATGATCAAGTAAGTACATGGCGTCGGCGGTGTTCGTTGTTGGGATGTATGTGTGTGAATATTCTTGTTCTTGTTCTTGTTTTGGATGCAGGCAGGGAAGGCGGGGTGTGGCTCTCCGAGTCAAGAAGGTCCCCCATAATTTTTGGGGTCCACGGTATATTTAGTTACGCCGGTTCGGATGCTTTCAACAAAATCTGGGGAATGGTTCATACGCATTTTTGAAGCGGTGATCGCCGCGTAATTACTATGGATGGAGGTGGCGTTCTCGATAGAAGGAGGTGGCGTTCTCGATAGAAATTGCAGTCAGCAGGAGAGCAGGACGATTGATCGTTGTGGATATGGCGTTGGCACAAATTATGACATAGGCTGTAGATTCCTTGGAAGGGTTTTATCACAGCCCTACAGCTGGCTCGTGTAGCCTTACGCGGGGCGATCCTCGAAGGCGCAATGTCTTGATCGGGCGCAGCTGGAATGATGGGTCATGTGAGTCTGCCCCGATCAGCTGGTCGAGGACATCGTCGCACGTGCAAGGCAGACAACAAGATCAAACACGACGACGACGAGGGCGACGACGACGAAGACGAAGACGCCGACGAAGACGACGAGAAACCCAGTGGCATGTTGTTGGACTGATGGCAGCCAGCACGGACAGCTCGAGCTCGACAAAGGTCTCGCGGTTCTCCACGACGCTCAAGACGTTGAAATTCAGCCCCAAGCCGCCGCGGCCTCCGCCCAAAGACGGCAGCTATGCCGTGTCGATGAACCGGTCTGCGATGTCCTTGCCGGCCGAGGCGCAGCCACAGAAGAGGCGGCCATTCTTCAGCTTTGGAAGGAAGGGCTCCAAGGCGGGGGGGAGCGCGGACGAGGGGATCTCGCTGCCCTGGAATTTCTCGGTGAGTTGCTGGGCCTGGCTGCTGCTCTGTGCTGACATGTGTGCGGTCCAGCACAACATCCACGTCGACGAAGGGTATGTTTTCTTTATTCTGTGTTTTCTACTGTCTAGAGCGCCACAGATTCGCGGGGATGCCGCCGACATGGACGGCCAACCTGACAAACGCCGGGTTCACCGAAGACGAGATCGTCGAAATCCAGAAGCGGCGGCACGCCACACGCTCGCCGGGCTTTCAGGATCTGTGCCACGCCCGCCCCGCATCGCCGCAGCACCGCCACCGCCATCCCACCGCGACCGCCTCCAGCTTCGACTTCGCGTCCCTGCCCGGCCCGCCGCCGCCGCCCTTCCGGCGGCCCAGCACCCCGCCCAGATGGCCCTTTTATGTCCCGCCCCAGCCTGCCATGCCCACTCCCACAACGTCCTCCCCGACGCCCTCTACATCACCCGTCTCGCCCTCCCATTCCCACTCCACCTCCTCGTCAGATACAGACACAGACACGCTGCCCAAGCGTCTCACGGCACTCCCACCCCGCTTGTCCCTCCACAAATCGAAAGACAGCACCGATTTGATGTCGTGGAGCGAGGCCCTGCTTTCGGGCATATCCACCATGGGCGCCGCCGGAGCAGGCGTCTTTGAGACTGCGCAGGAGGTCGGGTTCGGTGCAGGGCTTCCCGGCAAGGGGGAGGTCGTCACAAATAGGGAGTATTATGAGCGTGTGGAGGAAAGGAGGGCGAGCGAGCAGATGTTGAAATTGCAGCTGCAGCAACAGCGACAGGGCAGGAGAGGTCCGAATTTGGTTCTGCCGTTGAATGCAAATGTGGCATATGGGTCTGACGATGAGGATCAAGAAGGCCCGTCATCGTCTGCTGTTGAACCGGCAGAGACAGCGCGGCGGGACCCTGATGCGACGAGCTGGGACGAGGATGATGGGCGACTGCAAGAAGCGGAAGTGTCACAATCTTCGCCGCTTTGGGACGATATCGAGGGTCTATTGCGCCCTGGGAACCCGAGGTCGAACGTGGATGGCCGTGGCGATACGTTGATGGTTTCTGGTCAGGCAGGGATGAGAGAAGAAAAAAGAGAATCGAGCAGGAGCAGCACGAGCACGGTCATCGCGGAACCTGCGACGATAGGTGTGGCGAGAAGCGTCAGTGTTGTGAGGAAGGTGGGCAGGTATGTTGTTGGCCGGAGTCCGGTTGTTGAGAGGAGGGAAGAGGCGGAGGAGGAAGTCGACGTTCAGGTTAGGCGAATTCAACTCGAACATTCATCTTTACGCCCACCCCCACCCAAGCCGACAAGACCCGCGCCACCTCTTCCACCCGCACCCGCATCGACCTCTTCCTCGCCGCTGAGTAGTACGTTCGGGTCTGAGGAGTCTACGTCTACGTCCGGGACTGGGAGCACGACGAGTGGGAGTGAGAACGAGAATGAGCATAGTACGCCATTGACGGACGAGGATGTGCATGCGGATGTAGATGTGGAGAGGGGATTGGATTCATCGTTGGGGTATTATTTGGAGACGCCTGCGATGAAGGCGAAGGAGAGTGAGGAAGGACAGAAGCAAGCGCAGGACACTGACCCGACGACGCGTCCACCAATCGTCGTAACGGACGACGCGCTCCAGCTCCCCCCGCCCGGTTCAGCAACGTCCTTCATGACGACGACCCCGCTCTCGCCGTTCCACCGCTACCGCGGCTGGCTCTCCGAAGTCGTCCGGCCGCTTGAGCGATTCATCGACGACTCGATCGACCCGCGGGAATTCTACCTCGATCTTCGAGAGATCGCCGAAGGCGACTCTGGGTCCGTCTTTGCCGCGCGGCTGGCGGCTTCGCCCTTGATATCCAAGCTCCGGCTCCCCCCGCGCGTGAAGGCGCGCGACGCGGACGATCTCGCGCACGGGCGCACGACGGTCGTGGCGATCAAGAGTGTGGCGATCTTGCCGAGCGGGTCGCCGAAGCTTGTGGATCTGGAGCGGGAGCTGGGGTTGCTGGGCGGGTGGATGGCCGCGCCCCCGGTAGATGGATCTGGAGGACATGAGAATGTGTTGGGGATCGAGGCGGTGTATGTGGATTTGGTGGAGGACGCGCTGTGGATCCGGATGGAGCTTATGGAGAGGAGTTTGGCGGATGTGGTGGGGCTCGTACCGGATGGCCTGATTTTGGGAGATAGGTCGATCGCGAGGTTTGCTAGTGATGTGAGTTTTTGACTTTCCTTTGGAGGAATGCTGATAGATGATGTGCGTAGGTTCTGCAGGCACTCGAGTTTTTGCAGCGTCATAGGATTGCCCATAGGGATGTGAGGTCGGATAATTTGTTGGTTAATAGTCAGGGGGTACTTAAACTCAGCGAGTGCAGCTTGTGTTTGCTTTGGTGAAAAGGGCTAACTTTTCTCGTGCTCGCAGCCGACTTTTCCAACGCCATACAACTCCCGGAAGATTCTTCCATGAGTTCGGATCTCGTCGGCGTACCGTACTGGCAGGCGCCCGAAATACGATCGTACGTCGCCCCCCCTTTCTCATCAGGCTGTCCATCTAACGCGTTGGCACCGCAGACCGCCATACGACGCACTTGGAGTAGACGTCTGGTCGCTGGGAGCCACCGTTTGGGAAATGGCAGAGGCCGAGCCGCCCTTTGCGCAGACGCAGCAATTCGCAAGTCGCTGGCCGCCATTGAGCAGGCCTAATCTATTCTCGCCTGCGTATCATGAGTTCTTGCGCTTGTGCTCGGAGCCACCGGCCACTCGGCCGTCGCCTGGTGAGCTTACCAAGGTTTGTTGTATCGACAATCTATTCTGTGGCGCTTCTTGTTCACGGCGGCGTGTGTTCTAGCATCCATTCATCAATAACGCGTGCGGACGACAGGTTATTGTTCAACTCATTTCTCAGTGTATGACAATCGAGCAGCAGGCTTTCCCTGAGGAACATGCTAGCGTGGATAATATAACCCAGGAATGATCTCTTGTTGCCTTTATATCCGCTTCACTTCACTCCACTTTATACCCCCCCCCTCTCTCCCCCCCCCCATTTGCATGGTAATCTAATCTTATTCTTCCCAAAATACCTATCTCTATCTATTCCTTTCCTTTCTTTTCTTTTTTTTTTGCTCACGACAAACCGTTTATGTTCCCTGCTACGTTTTCTACTGCGTCCTTCAACTTGAAGGCCTCCCTAACGACCATGTCATTTTCATCTTCGGTAGATTCTACAATGAAAGTCGAAGTCTCCGCCGCGAAGCCTGAGAAGAAAAAAAAGAGAAAAAGAAAGGAGGTCAAAACTCGGTAAGTTATAATCATGGTGAGGGGACAAACTGACCGAGAAGCTTGCCGCCATGCGTCTGCCAGAGCTTGGTGGAGCACGCGAGAGCGAGCAGACGCAGCTTGGCGTCTTCTGAGCGCGTGTGCATGAGGACGTCGAGGTTGATGGACTTGAGAAGCATGTCGTCCGTGACACACTCCACAAGCGCAACAAGGCAGGTTTGCAGGGCCGGCTTGGCTTCCGTGGGAAGTTGGATACAGACGGGGATCTGCTGGACGAGGGGAGATGCGATTTGGCGCAGTCGATCGTCGCGCCAGAACGCTAGATAAAGTATGTGAATAAAGACGGACTGATCGAGCGTCCTACGTACCCCCGTCGTCGCAGGAGAAGCTTTTCGTTAATGTTTCAATCACGCCGTCCCATAGGATCTGATTATCGGATGCACCCGCCGCGTAGGATTTGAGGGTCTCGACCAAAGGTGCTAATAGGAAGGACATGTAAGGGTTCATCAACCCCTTGATGCAGCAAGTCAGATTCAGGCTGATGCAGGGACATTACAGATCAAACTTGCCTTGAAGAAGTCAAGAAGTGCAACGTATACATGGCAGAACGTAATCTTCCTGGAGCGGTCGTCTGCTGAGGCGAAGAATCAAAATAACTCCCAAGATCGATCAAAATATCGTTACCAGTATCATGGGCAAATGCCCAGTCGTATAGGCGCCGGAAAAGGGGTCGGAATGCGGCCTCATTCAATTTGACGACGAGTTCCTGGAATGCCAAGATTGCCCGAGATTCGGACTGATAAAAGGGGTCAGTACAGATTGCCGCCCAAATGAAACGAAAGTCATTACGTCTGATCCAGATACCTGGGCTAGATCAAAGGCATCAAGGAAAACTTTGAATAGAGAGCGAAGATGTTCCAGTATTGCTGGGCGAGCTGCACTGCGCAGGGTCCTTGCAAGTATGTCAAAATACGCGACAAAGCGTTCCTGTTCAAACATTTTAGAAAAAAATACCAAAGGCGACAATAGTAGATTTCACCATCCGGAGGGAAGCCGTAAAGGAGTTCCATAGATCAATCAAGGCAGGTAGGAGGACATTCGAAGGGGCACGTTTCGTCAGTGCTTTCACGAGGCTGAGCATGGCGGGAGACACAGAATTAGATGTCGATACACAATGGTCCATGTGAAGCGTAATGATCTGGGTGACCTCACGTGTCCCCCAGAACGTTGGAATAGAAATGAGAAGACCGCGCAACACAGAGTAGGCATCTTTTACAACGGCTAGATGACCAATCAGTTAAGCAAGTAAATTGGCACTTGGAGTGAGGTGTGCATACCAGAACCGTCTTCGCATATAATGGCCACAGTTTCAGTGATGATATCGCGGAAATAAGGAATGATACGAGGTCCAATTTTGATCCTGGTTGACTCTGTCAGAGTGCGATAAAATGACTCCAATGTTCATTACATACGGAAGGGGCGACAAAGCCGACAGCGCCGCAGCGGCGGTAGCACGCCTTCGAATAGATATCAACATGAAAGGAACGGCTTCTGTCAGACCTGACTCTTCGCCAGGGCACATGGACAGCGCTATGGATCTCAAGGCCTTATACGCAGCCCGAGTGAGTTCTTCATTTACTTGAGACGTCAGAAGGCCACGGATAAAGCTCGTTATTTTAACGATAGTCGGGACAACAGTCTGACGGGTTTTCTCTGTGACTTGAGAGAGGCGTTCGCTAAGTAGATCCAAAGCACCACTTTGAACCTGAAATAAGGAGTGAGAATGAGAATCACAGAGATATATCGACCTTCTTACTAGTTGGTCTCCGGATTCCAGCATCGACAATACTCCGTTGATGAAGTCTGAAGCCGCCATGATACTAAGGGCTTTGTTGAGGCATGTACGAGCAGCCAGACGTATCTCATCAATGCTTCGGTCGGACTTTAGTTCAACCTGGAGAACTGCCAGAGAAATCAGTGCCGCAACAAAATTACTGAGCTCCTGCTTGGAGGCCGTGGACCTGGAGGGTGAAGACTTCAAAGCAGCACCGACGAAAATGATGAGAGCTTGGGACCGACGGCGTAAGAGCGTCGATAACGGAGTGTTTGACGCGTCCTCCCTGAGACCTCGTGTTTAGTGGCAGCATTGCTCATATTGAAGGAGCCTTACGAGGAAACCTCCAAAAACGTCGGGTCGACAATATCTGGATGGAGTACACGACTCGCAAGTCGCTTACTTTCATGCAAAAGGGTTGTGAGAGTCTGCAAAATCGATGAGTATATTACATCAAAAACACATGGAGACCTACGCGAATCTGCAATGACGGTAACGTATGATGAAGCACGGATGTCGGTAGAGAGGCAGACGCTTGAATTTCTCCCGGATCTTGCTTGATAACCTTGTTTGCAACCTTCTCGATCAAAAGCATACACACCGGTGCAAGGAAATCTTCAGCACCCAATACATCAACAAGATGAGCAAAGAAGCTATAGAAGACCTCATTTGACGGCTGAACCGACAGAAAAGGACAACGACGAACTTTGTTCGGCGATGACGCGGGATATGATTGGCGGCATCCGTGAAGACCCTGAGAAAATCTCTGGAACCAATATACAAATCTAATGGTTGAGAATGCGAACGTTTAAGCGATGCAACCATGACCGGAACGATGCTGTCAACGGTCTAAAATGGAAATTTAACAGTCTGAAAGGTCACACAAGAAGCCAAATGTACCTGTTGCACCACCTTGAAGCTGTACGTGTCATCTCTATGAAAAACGTTGGAACCCATAAACGTAAAAACCGGCATGACATGATGAAGTACAGAGTCCGGCGCGAGTCGGGCCAAGTTTGCCATCAGAAGTAAGGCTTGGTGGAAAGTCTGAGGATTATCGGAAACTAATACCACATATAAACACTAATATGTCGGCCTCAAAGAAATCCAAACTTACCACGTATGAGTTCTACAAGAATCTCTAGCCGGATCACGCTTGGTACGAGATTAGGAACTTCCTAAAGATCATGAGCCATCGAACTTTCATTCAGATGCAGCAGTTTGCTTACCTTGATTTTGCTTGCAGAGTTCTCTATAGCGGCCATTAAAAGCTGCTGGACATAATTTATGTCAGTTTGGGCAGCAGTGACCGACTGCAGTACACGATTGAGGGTCTCAAGGAGATTGGAAACGAGATCGAGGGATCCTGGAAGCGATCGCGCTCCTAAAACTTCGATAAAGAGGCCAAGGCGAGGCAGTGTATTTTCGGAAGCACTGGAAAACAAGCTCAGCATGAAATTGATTGGCAGTGACGCAAGTTAACATACTAAGTGGTTTTGGCGCGTTTTGTTGCAGGCTGGACATTCGTACCAGAGGTAGGTTGAAGAGATCCGAGAATGTGTATAATCAAGGGTACATCTCCGACAAGACGGACCAACAGGTGTTTGCAAGCAGCATACTATTATATATTAGTAGAGCCAAATTACTTCGCGCGGAGCATGACTTACAGCGTCTGCGTGTTGTGTCCCGAGTTCTAAAAGCAAGTTGCATAACGATATCTTGCGCTCTGTACTAAGGGCAGAGAATAGTTCATGCTCGAGGAAGCGGGCGACGATCCTCTGGGAGGACGGCGAAGCATCTTCAAACATATTAGTATTGCAGAGATTGTGGCCATCAAAAACGTACTTGGTGCTAAATGGAAACGGACGACAGAGGCATAGGTATCCCATAATACATCATTCTCATTGTTGAGGTCCTTTGCTACCGATGCATCGAAGCACGACACGACAAGATCAGTCAGATCACGCAACATGGCATCACTCTTCTTGGAAGCCAATAAGCTTTTGATGGTCGGTAGCAGAATCTCTGCCTTCGCACTATCGGAGATGGTTTCAATGCTTCTGAGCAGCGCAATTTGGGCTGTTGGCAGTGCAAGCGCATTGACATGCGAGACAATGAAACATAAGACACGATGCTTGTATCTTATATGCCAAGTCAATAATCAGTGAAATTAACGAGCTATGTAAGCCGCACTCACTCAAGAGTCTTTCTCTTGTCGGCTTTATTCCTCCCGAGATGTTCCTGATGGAATACCTTGATGTACTTAGCATCATGGGCGAAATGATCTTTACGTTCCACGAGAGCGTTCAGGTAAGTCTTCACATCTTCACGATCCAAGTACTGGAGTTGATCTTTTACATCTTACAATCAGAACAAATGTCATGCACATAAAAATGGCAACCTACTCTCACTCTTCCCGTAGATGGCGTCAAATCCATAGACCTTTGTAAACTTACGCTCTGCTAGCTGACACAAAGTAGAGATACAAGTCAGAGTAACATTGCGCTGATCCACGTTGGGGCTCTGCAGCACAGCAAGGAGAGAAGGTAAAATGGTCTGGAAGTCAACACCATCATCTTCTTGAAGGTGAGCTTGTAGGAACGCGGCGGCGTGGTGCAAAGCCACCGTCCGAAGGTTGTCAAGGTTTTCGTCAGCATTCAACGAGCTTATCCATATTCCTGCCAAGAACGCCAGAGCGTCACTTTTGAGGTTGATGAAAAGTGATCGGAGGACGCTGGTGGTAAATACTGGTGTAGAATTGGACGTATTCGCTAGCTTGTATACCTTGCGAACCAGCTCCACGTAGCGGGTACCTCGTTTGTCGGAAGGCCCCTGAGGTGCCTATGTATCAGTAAGTCAGTCCGGCAATAAAATAGCTTACATTGGAATTGTCAGCTAGCCAGTTAAGAACGATGGTCGTCGGGCGTTGTATAGAAGGCAACAATGCAACGATCGAAAGTTGCAACCGTTGAAGTGTACTTCTACTGTTTGGCTTCGTTACGACGACTTTGCTAAATGCACCTTCGTTGTCCAAGCCCTCAGATTCTTGCGGGAAGTCTTCCATTCCATGGAGTTCTGCAACGTCGATAACATCTAATACTCGATGACCGGCCTCGATTTGGTGTTCACCGGATAGTTCTGTCAGAAGAGCTCGAGCGATGAGATAACCTAGGACTCGAGTGTAGGGATTGACATCCTTCAACTTTGCAGTGAGAGCTTGTAAATAAGCCTGGTAGTGATTGGACTTCAAGATGTTCCCTAATGAATAAAGAAAACCAGTTCAGTTTGTTGTAGAAAGAGAAAGAGGAACCCACGAGCGATGCGAAAAGAGAAAGCCGTGTTGATAGTACTCATCTTCTCAACAATATCGGCAGTGTCTTTGGCTCGCTCTTCAGTGACAACAGAGGTACATCCTGCAAGCCATTCATGATCTCCAAGGGAATTTTGAGCCGAGATAGCATCCCATACAACCTCGGCACTATGCTGCCTGGGTTTCGAAAATAAGAGGAACGGGAAAATGACCCTTTGGAAGACATCGTCTACGCAACAGGTATTCGCAGGGCCAAAATGTGTAGCCAGGAAAGTGAGATGTGTTTTAAGGAAACTACGTTTCGGTTTAGATCCAGGGGCAGTCAAGATGGTCGATAAATAGTGAATATATGTCTCCGCGTCACCAGACAAGATTGGGAGTATAACAGATGGCTGTGTGTAGAGGGCATCGATGACATTTTGATTTGTATCTTGAACACGGGCTAATAGGGCGGAATGGATGGATTTCTGGAGAGATATGCTCAGATAGGGAAGAAATTGACAGTGAACGTGACATAGGCGGACCTTATCTTCGGGGGAGATGCCTGACTGCGAAAGGCGGCCCAGGAGATTAGTCACCGCTGCAGCACGAACTTTAGGATCGGCGTTTGTTGAAGCCAGGATCATGTCAATATTATCCCCGTGGTTTGCGCTCTTGTCTATTTTTTCAACCTGTAAATCACAAGTCAGCAGGAAAGATATAGACACTTTCATGCCTACTCACGACTGTGAGAGAGATCCTCAGCTGATCGATGGTTTCTGGCTCGACGTTCTCTTTCCGAACAATAGCATCCATGGATTCCTGGAAGGCATTTGGGTGGCGCTGCTGAATGGCTGCAAGGAGACACCGAGCTGTTGTTGCTTCTGAGGTGGCGTCTGTGTAGATGACAGACCGAATCAACAGAAAAGAGGCTCGTTGAATGACAATCTGAGGGACTTTCGGTGTGGTGAGGAGGGAATCAATTATTGAGACTGCTTTCTCATCGGCTAAGCTGTTGTAGAAATGAGAGGTTCATCTGGTTACGAGAGGTATTGGTACATGCCGTAATAGGAGCCCAGATATTAGTGGATTGAGAACCTTCTCAACTCCGACCCAAGCGGAGGCATTTCGCAGTTCTTTTTCGATGTTTCTATTCGAGATGTCATTAGGATTCTATGGGCCAAAGGGATTGTACGGACGGTATGCAAAGGATCTTTTTCAATGTAGCTTTAGAAAAACTCTCTGGCTCGTCTTGTGGTTCGCAAACGGATAATATAGCACTGATGTATTGTTGGGGAAGGACGTTCTCAGCACATTTGGTCATCGCATTCAGGACAACACTGAGTGCAGCCGGCGCAATGCGGCATTTTTGTGAGAGCGTAGCGAGAAGAACGTAGGAGCCAAGCTAAAAAGGCATTCAACCAAGTTATGCACACGGGAAGGAGACAGTACATACGATAGCATCCTTAACCGGTGGCATGCTCTGTAAAGGTTCTATTAACGCTGGGAGTAGATACGCTACCGTTCCTTCGTCCAATGCCTTGCTCCGGGATACGAAATCGTGCAGACACGCGGCATTGAAAGCCAATAGGACGCGATGCGATCGCTTTTCTTTTAAGGCAGAGGGAAGGAGCGATGTAACAAAGCGCGATACATCCGTGTTACGTAGCATTTCGGTGACGAGCGACATTCGAGGTAAATTTTGTGCGGCAGATTTGAAGGGAAGGAGGAAGCTCCAGGTAGAGTTCTGTCTGGAGATATATGAGAAACGAAAGGTTGGTCATAGATTATTTGGCGCACTTGATATGCAGTATTGATAGCATTTTAGTGAAGTGTGGTGATTCATGGTACGGGAGGAAGAGGGAGAGGACAGCCTCCGTGTTGAATTCGTTGATTCTTTCATTGAAGATAAATCACGTTCACATCAAGAAGTTCATTGACACCCACCTAAACCTCCGTACAAGCCATTCAAGTACCCTCCCAGTGGGTGTTTCCATTACATATGGTCCAAGCAGAGCAAGAAACGCCGAAATTCCTACATCCAACTCCGTATTCGCTTCCAACGGCAAAAGTGTCCGATCCGTTGCTTTTGCATATTCAGAGAAGAGCTGATCCTCATATTTCCTCAACGTAGGGTTGAGCAAAGCCAACTGCAGCAGCCCATTGACACCAAGCGCGTGGATAGATTCCAAGTCGTGTTGGTCGGCTTCACGACCAGTAAACAGGTAAGATTCCACAGACTTTCGACGAGACCTATCAATTAGTATTTCTGCATTTAGAGAAGCATTCTGTGCAAGTTGCGCAGCAAGGCTCGACATGAGTAGCCTGCTTAAGCTTTGGTGAAGAAATTCAGTGGTTGCTTGGCGAAATTTCAGGCGCTGTTTTCGTCTGTTGCCACCGAAAGGTTTTGCCACACATTATCAACTAAATCTGGAGGGAGGGTTCGACGCTATGTTCTCTTAGCGATGACCAGCTTGCCCCCTCTGGTTGAGAATGGAGTCTTTTCAGTTTCTTCTTCTATCGTGATTGATGCACCAAGGGAAAAAGTTTGGTCTATTTTGTTGGACTTTCCATCTTACAAGGAATGGTGAAAATGATTCCTCACCCGACCTTATGCTTTTCTGAGCATTTATCGCAGGAACCCATTTCTGTATGTTGAATCAGTTATAACTCCCCGATGCATCTCACACATTACTCAAGTCGTGGTCTAACCATAACAGATGAGTCAGGAAACCCTCTTCCTGACCAAACACCCGCAGAGGGCAGACACCTTCTCATCGCCCCCGTCCACCTCCCGCCAACCATGGGTGAACCTAGTTGGTTCCAGAAACAATCTGCTTCGGAGTTTATAACAATTGTCGACCACGAAAATTATCGCCTTGCTTGGACAAATATCGCGCTGCCCAAGTTTCTTTTAAGTGTCGACAGATGGCAGGCGTTGAGCGTGGCCAATGGGAAGACGAAGTACGAGACGATGGGGGTGTTCAGAGGTATTGTCGCGTATGTTGTCAAGTTCTTCATGCATCAGAAGCTTGTGCTGGGCTTCAATGCACAGACAGAGAGCCTGAAGAAACAAGCTGAGAAAGCCTAACTGATTGAGGGTGCGATGCCTCCTAATGTTCCTATTATATCTTATTGACACTTTTGTATATTGTGTACCCCATCCAGCTTCTTGGATTTCTCGTCGCCATGTCTTGACGCTGGGAATTGGATCATGGTTGATGTGTCCCTTTTTCTTATATCTCTTTTCTCTCGCTATTCGTATACCTCGCATGAATGATGACGAACGCATGTCAGTTCGTTCGTGAATCATCTTTTTTACGAGTAACAGGAAACTTTTTATCTTCTATTGTCATATGCACGGTCGTGAATGCGAATTGCCCTGGAGTAAATACTACAGTCCGAGCAAGCGTTTACCCACGGACTCCTTTTCAACATCATGATGTTTGCGTGGTCGGCGTCGGATCATCGAACAAACAATGAGTTGCTGGGAATGACGTCACTGGCTTCGAGTAAATTCTTGTCGCGGCAAGGAGCTGCAAGGGAGCCGCGAGACAATAGCAGCGGACAATCGAAGGATCAGGTTGTATTCAAACTATTCGTATTCAAACTTGGGTCTTTTCAGATCCTTTTGTATTTGAAACCCCTCATGTTCAGCAACCCCTTCTACAACTTGTAGTGGGATGAGACCTGGAATAGGCCTAGTGGCGACATTTGCAGGCTTTGCTAAGTCAGTCGCTGTATTGTGCCCTTGAGAATCCATTCAATACCCTCAAAGACATCTTCAACTTTATAGGGGTCATAGGGGTCCTGAGACTGTGTCAGTTATACCTGAGCACTGGGATGACATAGTGCATGCTGAAGAAGCTTCAACATCGTGGCTGGACAAAGAAGATAGGTGAACTACTACTTTTATGGCTATATACTAGTCAGGGGAAGCTGCCCATGAAGTGTGGATTATTTTGCTGAGTTGGTAACTGGTTGTAAAGAATGGACTATATCAGGCCCATCATTACTCTTCTTTTCAGTCTTTATCACTTCTCCAGCTGTCACTTGTGCCACTTGATGCCCTATGGCTTATTTGTCTAAGGTAACGTTTCTGAACTACATTTTTTTGTCACATCTTCATCACTCCCCAGCACACCCCTCAGTCATCTCATGCACCATGTCTGACTCTGAGGGATACATTATAATTAACTTTACCTTGTTCTGTTTACTTACTAGTGAATGCAGATCCATACATATGCTCCAAGTCAACATGAAGAATGTGAAAGCACCAACATGCCAACAGAAAGTGGGAGAACAACGCAAAAAACAACAACAACAGGGACAAAAAGACCTGGCAGTGGAATGGCAATGTGAGGCACATAGATCAAATGAGAGACACAAGCACATAACAGCAGCATGAACACCACTTTCAAAGCCAAGGAGTGGTTGAAAACAAAAGGCCACTTGGACAACATCAGTGAGAAAGTGAAACTAGGTAACCTCAAGAACTATACTGCTACAGTTGTCAAGAAAGATGGACATACTGACTGAAGCCAAGGATGGGATGAGGGCAGTGGCATTCAGAATCAAGGATATTGAAGCAGAGGAGACAGGAAATATGGTTACAGAGGCAGTGGGAAAGGCCATGGAGGAGTACAGAGAGGTTTTGGAAAATCTGGTGGAGACATCAATGAAGTTGCTAAAGGAGATGACAGAGCAGGCAAGGGAATCATGGAAAGGATGGGGGAAGGACAGGAGGCACAGGTGAGGAAGGCAAGAGGTGATGGGACAAGCAGCAGGGAGGAAAACAGATGACAGAACCAGGCAAATGGGACATCACCTTTGCAGAAGTGGCACATAGGGCAGAAAGAGAGGACATCATGCACAGGGCAAAGAACAAGAATAAGCAGGTCATTATCAATAGCCACCAAGGCAGTGGAGGATGGAAAGACCTTACAGAACTAAAACTCATTGAGAAGGCCAAAATTGCAAAGGATATGATGGGGATAAGGGGCCTGGACAGCTCAAAGGTAGAGTTCCTAATTGCTTGCAAACTAAAAAATGGGGGGGGGGGGAGGTGCTATATGAACTAGGCACCCCCAAGGCAGCAGAATGGCTGGTGAAGGATGAGCTATGAGCTACTGCTACCTTTCTAGAAAAGTTGGGGGCAGGAGCAAAAATCAAAGATCAGGTCTACAATGTATTTGTGGAGTTCATCCCAGTGTCTCTAAGAGAGACACAGCAGAGAAAGTGGAAGAGATTGAGGAAGGTAATGGGCTACATCCAGGGGAGCTAGTATCAGCAAAATGGGCATGACTGTCAGGTTCTGCTGACCATGGGGGCCCCAATCCACTGGGTGAGTCCTTACTAGGCAGACATGACAATGTTGTGCACCTACAAGTACTCCAGGAATCTCCAGAAGTCAGGAAGTATCAAGATGGAGCAGGAGAAGCAAGCAGAAGAAGTCCAGGAGGCTCCAGAGATGTCTAGGAGTTGTGTGTGTTGATAATAGGGACCATGGCACAAGAGACAGAGTTCTCAGGGCAGCTATCAAGGAAGTGGGGGTCAAACAAGGGTCACATGACTGAAGGGAGTGGGACTGGGATTGAAGAATGATCAAGGATCACTCTCCAAGGAGGGTTTGGAATGGGTTCCAAAATGGTGATGGAGCAGATGAGAGTCAGAAGAACTGGGAGATGTGAAGATAACTAGAAAATGTGAAATGAACTGGGAGACTTAGAGGATAAACCAGGAGACTTAGAGAATAAACTGGGAGACTGGAGAGCTGAACCAGGAGACTGAGAGTTAAGCTGGAAGACAAGAACAAAACAAGATAGAATTGGAAAAGAAATGGAGAGACACAAGAACTGGGACACAAATGTTAACTGATATTACTCTATGGCTTGAGTACTGACAGAGGAACCTTTTCAGGGTTGTGGATCTACATATCCAAGCTCATTGGGGCAACACAGGTTTTAGTTATCATTGTCTAGGTGCAGGAAATGTCACAAGACTTGTGGGCAGGGTGCAGTGATGCTTTGCTACAGATCCATGATGTGTGATGCTAGGGGCCAAAAGAAGTCTTGGGGCTACCTGGGTCTTTGTGTGAGGTTGGGGAAGTGACAGGGCTTACCAGGGAAAGTGCTGGGGTTTGCCAGAGAAGTGTTGGCATCTGCTGGAGAAGCATTGGAGTCTGGCATGGTGGGTACCAGGGGTGAGGGTTGGTCATATGAGCTTGTGGGGGGTTGGAATGTGCTCTGGGGCTGTTGGGATTAGTTGGGACATGATCTGGGGGTTGTAGCAAGGCCTGGAGGTCTGGGAATGGGTTGTGACAATGACCACCTCATGCTAGACATGACAAGGAGGGTAGCATGCCTGGTCATCTCATATGCATCAGACAACAGAGTGAACCACATCATTTGCCATGGGCTGGTCATTGAGGGGAAGAGAGTAGTGGTGAGGAAGGTAGACCAAGAGCCAAGGCACTGCCTCAAATGCCAAAGATATGGGAAAGGAGACCTGGTTAACAAATATAAGCAGGAGAAGGACACCTGTGCCATATGTGCAAAGAATCACAGAACAGAAAAATGTAAGGAAACTGGCCTGACCAAGTTCACATGCATGAACTACAAAGCAAGAGGAGTACAGCATGATCACCCATCATTGGCCAGATCATGTCCAGCACTTGTGGAGGCTGAGAATGACTGACTAGCAGGATGCCTGAGTTGAAGTATAGATACTACCCAACTAATGAGGCACAAACATGGGAAAGGATAAGGATGGACAGCAAGCACTAATATTTCAAGGAGCAGGATGACAAGGAGGACTAGTAGGAGAAACAATAGGGGAAATAGCAATGAGAGGGGTGGAACAAGGGAGACTGGTGGGAGAGGTGAGAGGCCAAGGAGGAGAAACATGGCTGGCAAAGATGGAGGAGGAGAGAGATGGGGACAATGGGGAAACAGAAGCCTACAAAGGTATGCAAACCACTTCAGACCAGTACAGAGGGATGGGATATGTGCAGCACACACAAAGTGGTCAAAGCAGAAAATAGATGGGGAAGCTACAACTGGGACAAGGAGATGGCATGGTCTGGGGGAGTGGTTTATGATGGTCAGGCCTTGTCTGGGGGAAACATGGGGCATGGAGTTAGCAGGCATCATGGGGATGGTGATCTAGTTGTTGTTGCTCACTCTGGCTTGCCAGCCAGGGTTGCCAGGGGTGTTCCAGTTTCTCTGCAGGCCTTGGTTTTCACTTAGTGAGGTCATCATTGGCAGGGAGGGGTTGGGGTGCCTTCTGGGTGCAGTGCTCAGGCTTGGTGACTTAGTCCCAAGTGCAGAGGGCACCAGGGAGGGAGTTGACCCTGGGGCAAGCAGAAAGAGCCAAGGTGTGGGTGGTGGGTTGGTCAAAAAGTCCTCCAGCAGGGTTGAGGGACCTCAGGATGTTGGATGCAACATTGAGCTTCTCCCATTGGCAGGGAACAGGGGCTGGGGCTTTCATTCACACCTCTGGCAAGCTCTTCTTGCTGTACATGGAATGAGTGGGTGGGGTTCAAGGGGTCCTCAAACTGGCAGGGGCTCAGGCTGGTGTAGATCTCATTGATCAGGGTGTGGAGTTTGTCTGGGAGGTCAGTGTCAACTTTGAGGGTTCTCCTGACATTCTTGGGAAGGGTGCCCTGCTGATATTGCTTGTAGAAGTTTAGAAGGTGGTCCACCCAAGTCTTCAGTGTCCTAGAGATGTTATGGTGTCTAGGCTGATGAGGAGGGCTCATGTACATTTGGCAAAGTCAGCAGGGAAGAGGCAGAGGGAGCAGAGGACCTTGTATCCTGCTGAACAGCTCCTTGATCTAGAACCACCATCATCCCTTTTTGGGGTCCTGGTAGTTTTAAGTTCATAGCTAGCATATTTCTATCTATTCCTCTTCTCTCAGGCCTGCAAGCCCACCAGAACCTGTCTGCTTTATTGCATCCACCCTATAACCCAGTGTTGACATGCCCTCCACTGACAGGAACTTGTTCAGGCCAACCAGCAGCAGTTTCAACAATGCTGGGACCCTGGATTGGTCCCATTCACTCCCAATGCACTTGGACCTGAAATTGCTTATGGCAGTTGACATCAGCTTCATTAAACCATCTGTCAAGGAGGCATGCATGGCTCAAATCAAAAGGCTGGATCCTAGCTGCTGATCATTATGACTGTGCTAAGCTCATTACCATTCCAGTCATGGCTGCACTGACCTCTTCTCAGCTCCAAGAAATCAAGAACATGGCCATGGCAGTAGCATTCATCCTCAACACTCACATAACAGACAATATCTCAGACACCCTGGCAGAGGCTGTTGTGGCCAAGGCACTGGAATGTATTGGAGGTCTAGTGGAGAAGCTCAGCTCCATGGCCAACTTTTACTTGCTGCCAACAATGCCAAATGTGCTGAGTCCATGCTAGTGCTCAAGGCCATGTCTGAGACCCTGGGGGAGATAGCATCCTTGCTGGATGCATTGGCATCCAAGTTCATGAGTCCCCCCTCTAACCAGGCAATGGCTCCTTCCTGGGCATCTGTAATCAAGTCCACCCCACCTGACCTGCCTCTGGCTGTCCCCACACAACTGCCAAACAACTCTCTATTGGCCACAAGAATATGTGGGTTTGGCAATGCACCCTTCATGATGCCAGGACTATGCTGGTGGAGTTCAACTGCAACAATGAGAAAGCCCCCTTGGATCTCTTCACCATGGGGATCTCCAAGCTATGCAACATGCTGAACACCATGCTGAAGTCTCTTGATGAGCAGGCAATAACAGTTGGTGAGGCTGAAGTTGGTAAGGTTGAGTTTAGCTCCATCAAGACCCATGTATTAGACCTGAAACTACTGGGAGCAGGTGCATTTCTCCTGGAATTCAATATTCAACTCTGCAAAAAGGTTCTGCAATTATGCCAACTTTAAGTGGGGTACCCTGGTTGAGGTCTTTGGAGCCTGCATGGAGGTCAAGAACAAGGCATACAACCTTGTGGTAAGGTTTGTCCCTTGCATGGGTTCCTTCAAGCCTGAAGAGTACTCCTGCCTGTGAACAATCAAGCATGAGAATGGCCTGGCCTTTGAATCCATTGTTGCTGCCCAGTGGCTCAAACACCCTGACCATTGGTCCCCAAAACAGACTATTGCATTGCTCAAGGTCACCTGTGCCAGAGCCAGTGCAGCTAACAATATGATCTGTGGACACATCTTTATAGGGGGCAGGCAGGTTATGATCTGCAAGGACCTTTGGGAGCCCATTCACTGCAATAAGTGCCAGTGGTATGGCCACATACATGCTGCATGCAAGAACAAGGATGCCTGTGCTACATGTGCAAACACTGGCCACTCCTCTGCTGCTTGCAAGGCAGTCAAGTCTTGGTGTGTAGCCTGTGGTCCTGAATCATCCCATAGCAGCTCAGACTGTGGGTGCCTGATCTTCAAGAAACTCTGTGAGGAACTCAACATGCACCTCCCTGAAAACAGGATGCCATACTTCCCCTTGGATGACCCATCCACTTGGGTGACTGCCCCACCTAGGCATATGTTGGACCAGACCACTCCTCACCAATGCCCAATCATGACTCCTGCTGTGTCCTCCATTCCACCCCTCTTCCAATCCCACCCTAATGCTCCTATGGCAACACAGGCTATGCCCTCATTGACTCCTGCATCAAGCAGGACACATAGCTGTCTGGGTAGTTTGGGTGAGTTTGGCTTCACTAGCCAACCAGGCAGCCAGTGAGCACAATGAACAGTGGGTACCTCCTCAACTGTGTCTAAATGAACAGATGACAGTCCAAAGCACCCAGCAGGTTATGCATATGGCAACAGAATGTCTGCAAATTGGATGCCATGCAAGCAGCAGTGCTGAACTCAGCAAGCCCTTCCAAGAGCCATATCTTGACTGCTTGGGCAACACTGAGGCCTCCAATTACTGGAGAGTCATCTATCCTTCTGACCACAGATGTGATGGGAGCACTTGCTCTTGCTCCATCCTCCTGATTAACACTAACCTTTCCACAGATGATTTCACTCCACTGACAATCTTTTCCACAGATACCTCAGCTGTTTGTTTCTCAGGTGAATTTGGTTTTCTCACAGTGGTGAACATCTACAATGACTGCTCTCACAATGAGTCTCTTTCTTCCCTTTCTTCATTCCTATCTTCTTCCCTCCATCTTGCCTATTCCTCCACCTCTGACCACATGCTGTGGCTGGGCAATTTTAATTGCCACCACCTGTTATGGGAGATGGTTGACAACTGCCACCTCAATAATGTGGAGAAATTCATCCAGCCCCTGCTGGACCTTCTCAGTTCCTATGAGATGGAGCTAGCTCTTCCTCCAGGACTTCCTACTCTCCAGATGGTCAACAACTGCTGGACCTGCCCAGATAATGTCTGGTGATCACACAGTGATTCTGACACCATCATCTCCTGTGATGTAGTCCTGTCATTATGGCCTCCAATCACAGACCACCTCTCAGTGGTCATCAAGATTGAACTCTCTGTTCCCTGCTCCTCACCACCCCCCACCAGGGACTTCCATTCTGTTGACTGGAGCAGGTTCAATGCTGCTCTGAAGGAGCCCAGCAGGGCACATATCCTCAAAAGAGGAATTTGACTGCAAAGTTACTGACCTATTTCTCATCATCCAGGGGGTCATATCAACTGATTCCATTGTTCCTCTTTGCAAACCCTGCCCTTAAACCAAACAATGGTGGAATGATGACCTTACATGGCTAAAGGCCCAGAGGCATAGGGCCAAGAACCTAGCAGTCAAGTTTTGTGACCTACCTGACCACTCAGTTAGGGAGGAAGCAGCACATCTTTCCTGTGAAATGATGACTTGGGTCTGTGAGGCTAAGGAAGCTCACTGGACTCAGTGGCTGGAGAGCATAGATGCTTGGCAGATTTACACTGTGAACAAGTATGCAGTTTGCAAGCCCACAGACTTAGCCTGCAATAGGGTCCCAGCCATCAAAACTGAGGTGAATGGCACTCCCAAGATTGCATCCACAAATGAGGAGAAGGCTGCTGCACTAGCTGAGTCTTTCTTTCCTCCTCCTCCTCCCTCCTCTTCTATCTCCACCTCTGCATATCCTCCCCCCCCCTTCCCAATATTCCTTCCTTTTCTCATGAATGCATCAGCACTGCCATCATGGGTCTGCCACCATTCAAGGCCTCTGGCCCTGGTGACATTCCTAATGTGGTTCTCAAGTGCTGCTCTGCCACATTGCTTGACCATCTCTTCTTTATCTTTTAAGCCACCTTTGAGCTTGATGTGTACCATGAGAGTTGGTTGGAATCCACCACTTTGGTACTACACAAACCAGGCAAGCCAGCATACAATGTTGCCAAGGCCTATAGGCTGATAGGTCTTCTCAACACCATTGGGAAGCTCCTTTCTACTCTTGTCACCACTGATCTCTCCTTTATTGCTGAGAAGCATAATATGCTGCCCCCTGGACAGTTTGGTGGTCAGCCTGGCCAAAACACCTCAGATGCAATGCATCTCATTGTGCACAAAATCAAGGATGCCTGGCATTCTGGAAAAGTCACAATGGCTCTCTTTCTTGATGTTCAGGATGCATTCCCCAACACCATTTGTGAAAGGTTGATTCACAGCATAAGGGAATAGGGAGTTCCTTCATGCTTCATCCACCTAACAGAGTGCATGCTCTCCAACCAAACCATTGAACAAAACTTAAGTTTGATGACTTTGGTTCTGACTGGTTTGATGTATTGAATGGCACCACTCAGGGGTGCCCACTTTCCATGCTCTTTTATGCCTTTTATAATGCTCCCCTGATCTTAATTGCTTTTCCCAACAGTAAAAGTGAGTCCTCCATCAGCTTTGTCAATGACACCATGCTCCTGACAGTGGTCAAGTCTCTGATGAAGACCCATGCCATGATCAAGGACATGATGGAGCATGCCCAAGGCAGCTTTGAATGGTCAATTATGCATAACTCACCATTTGAACTTTCCAAACTAGCCCTTATAAACTTTCCTTGGTTGCACCACAATGCTATCCCACCAGACCTCTCACTTACTCAGGCCAACCTGGATGGCTTGACCATGCTACAGGCAGTTGAGATGGTTTCTACCTACAAGTACCTCAGCATCATCTTTGACTCCAAACTATGATGGTCTGCACACACCCAGAAGGTCTCAGCAAGTGTGATATGATGGTCCCATCAAATCTCATGGTTGTCCAAAGCCTCTGGCAGCATGCCCCCTCACTGAGTTCAACAGCTCTACAATACAGTAGCAGTGCTGGCCTTTACTTATGCAGCTGACATGTGGTTCTCAGGAGTGAACAAAACCACAGCTGGGAAATGGAGGACAGGCTCAGTAGCTGTCATGAGGAAGCTTTGCCCTGCCCAGCAATGGGCTGTCAGACTTGTCATGGGGGCACTGAGCATGATGGTGGGCAATGTACTGGATGCCCACTCTAACCTCCTCCCTATAGATCTTCTGTTCTGCAAGATTCTATCCCAAGCTGTGGTGCATCTTTCCTCTCTCCCTCCATCTTATCCACTCTATAGCCCTGTCTGCCAAGCAGTGAAATGCTTTGTGCATTAACACTGCTCCCTGCTACATAACCTCTTTCACTTCACAGGTCTTGACCCCACCACTGTTGAAACCATACATGCCTTCCATCAAGGCCCTAGCTATGCCCCTACATTCTCCACCCACATTCCAGAGTCTAAGGACCTTGCCCTAGCAGCCATTGTGCATGCTCATGGACAAGCAAAGACTGCTGTCTACTGTGATGGCTCTGGCTTAGGCATAGACACATCAGCCACTTTGTTTGTAGATGGTGAGGAAGTGGCTTCCCTGAAGTATCACCTTGGCTCAGATGCTGAGCACACAGTTTACAAAGTGGAGGTTGTTGGGTTCATGCTGGGCATCCACCTCCTCAGCAGTTTGGATGCTTGCCTATCAGGCCCTGTCATAATTGGCAGCAACAGTCAAGCAGCAATCTGTGCCCTCAATAACCAGTGCTCCCACCCCAGCCATTACCTCCTCAATGGGACACACTCAGCAGTGGAAGCCCTACATCAGAAGCAGGACTGGATACTCTGTGCACCCCAGAGGTGTGCTGCACATTGTGCAGGCAAGGAGCAGAAAGTCTGCTCCTGGGGTGCAGCCACACTCCAGGTCCACTGGTCACCTGGCCACATCAACTTTGGCCCTAATGAATGTGCAGACTCACTCACAAAGAAAGCCATGCAAGGATCTTCCAGCCCCACTGACTGCCTCCCCCTGTACTTATGCTCTGCCCCCCTCCCTCACAGCATCTCAGCCCTCTGACAGACAGCCCTGCACAAGATTGAGTACACCTGGAGAACCTGCTGGAAGAAATCACCATGCTTCTAGCTTATCCACAGAGTTGATGAATCCCTCCCATCCAAGGCCTACATGTGCCTGATCATCCTCATCAACCACCAAAGCTTGGCATTCTTAATGCAGCTATGCACTGGCCACTCCCCCCTGCACCAGCACCTGTTCTGCATCTGCAAAGCTGAGTCTCTGACATGCCCTCACTGCCAGAGCCTCACTGTCAAAACAGTGCTCCACTACCTCTTTGTATGCCCCCAATACCAGTACAAACAATTTGTTCATTTCACCCACCTGCTGAAATGCAAGGCTGAGTCCATCTCACACATCCTGTTTGCTCATGTTGCATTGAAACATCTCTTCAGATACATAGATGCCACCAAACACTTCAAAATTGCCATTGACCTGACTCCACACACACCAACCCACCCAGGTGAAGCATGCCCATCACCTGCTACCCCCAGCAAACTGATGCTGAGTTGCCCTTAGGGGCCCATCCAAAACCAACCTAAAAATAATCTTGATTTCCCATACTCACACTCTAATGACAGCACCAGGCCTACTAACTACCCTCCCTACAGCTTTGACCTCTACTCAAGCTCCAGTTGGGCATGCAGCCCCTCTGCTTGTCCCCAACCCACCTGCCTAGCAGGCTTTTGTCATCTCTACCCCCAGCCACCCACCCTCAGGGCTCTATCTCAGGACCTATCAGGGGAGTACAGTCTAAAACAGCACTCAGAAGTGCTGGCCTGCTCATTCATCATGTATGTGGGGGGGTGTGGCATTCTGTAGCTCTTGTAGTTGTAGTTACCTGTCCAATGTACTGTGTAACATAGGTGCCAAGCACCTCACACATGTAAATGGAATAATAATAAAAAAAAAGAGGACCTTGTCATGCTGTTGGACATAGGTTTCAACCTGTTGCTGTCTGGGAGAGGGTGGGACTTGGACTGGGGGAGCAATGGAGGGTCTTGGCCATGGGGGGAAGTAGCTGTCAAGTTGTTCCAGGAGGACTGGGGCCACAGTAGGGAATGAGTAAGCATAGTAGGGCCTCAGTGGGGCTTCAGGTTGCATGTGGGGGTAGGTCCTTTCAACAGGGTACAATGAGGGGTGATGCCAGCCCAAGAGAGGTCTCTGACTGACTGATGGGCTGTAGGGGGTTGGGTTCTGATCTGGGACCCAGTACCATAGAATAGGTGAGACATAGTGGTTAGGTATCAGTGGATAGAATGAAGGGTAGCATGGGTCAGGTGCCAGCCTTCCATAATGGTTGATCAGATAACCAGGAGGCAGGTACACAGGATTGTAAGCAGACATTGGGAACAGGGTAAGGGGGAGTCTTGATATTATGTCAGGTTCTGCTGACCATGGGGCTCAGCTGCACTGGGTGAGTCCTTACTAGGTGGACATGACATCTACACTTATGATCCTGTGCTCTGGTGAGCTCCAAAAGAGTGAAACAATGAGTACAAGGTAAGGAAATGAGGTCTGAATAGGTCCAGGGTACTCCAGTGAACTATACAGAGATAGACAGGTAGCAGGCAAGTAGAAGCAAGCATGGTATGGAGCTCCAGTATTGGAATATCAAGAACAAAGAGGAACTTGGGGCTGGATTCTGAGTTGAGGGTGTGGGGAGGTTTTAGAGATCACAGAGTTGAAAGGAAGAATTGGAGGCAATAGTCAAACATAGCTGGGAAAGTTGAGACAAGATGAGGGACTTAGAGAAAATGAGGCAAGATGAGACTTAAAAGATAGAGATGAAAGACAGAGACAAGACAAAAGGAAACTGATAAGATTGAAACTGATAAGAATGAAACTAGATGAGATGGAACAACAAGATGGAGACACAAGAAATGTAACAGTTATTCAGGTAATATCAAGACTATCATAACAGATACTGTTCTATGGCTTACATACTGGCTACTGGACCTCTTCCAGGGATTGTGGGTGTGATGGCAAGACTCAACAGAGACATGCAGGGTTGCTGAGTGTCAGTTCTGATCAGTCGGCAGGCTGGGTGGTATTCTGATGGGAACTGATGGGAATGTGGACCACAGTGAAATAATGATGGGAACTGATGGGAATGCAGGTTGCACCATAGTCATCAGGAAGTTCCAGAGTGATTGGGTAGGTTGAGGGAGCCAAGTCAGCAATGTGGGTCAAGGTCAGGAGAGACATCAGGGGTGCCCAGGAGCTTGCAAAGGGTCGGGGGTTTGATGGGGTCCACAGGTAATGTGGTCAGGGTCCATTGGGGGTCACTGGGGTTTGCCAGGGAATGTCAGAGATTGCCAGGGTGGGTGCTGATGGTGGGCAAGGGTTGGGGAAGTTTGAAGAGGCATTGGTGGGTACTCCAAAGATGCAAGGAGAGACTTCAGAGGTCTCAGAGTGGGTCATGACAGTTGACCTGCCTGTCAGCTGCCATGTGGACAAATGGATCTTGTGACATCCCTGCAAATCTGCATTTAGAATTAGTATGTGTACAACATTATCCTTGAGAAATAGGATGTGTATAGTATGTGGCATTTTGCCCACCCTTGTGTAATTCATTGGGCTGCTCCATCAGCCAATTTCTGACTGGATCTGTTGGCAGGTCCCTGTAGACTGGCTTTAGTCTTGGCTGCATGTGGTCTTGAAAATAGTATGTGTATAACATGTAGGCCACTACTTGGGAATAATGACTCTTAGAGCTGTTCCATCAGCAGATTTTTGACCAGATCTGGCAGCAAGTCACTCTAGACTGGCTTGACTGTTGGGTATTATTATTGCTTGGAATTAGTATATGTACAACATAGCATGTGGATGGCTATCATTATGACAACTATAATGTGATCCCCTACAATCCTTATTGTGATGATCTTTGAAACAGGCTGCAACATATCAGGCAGTACCAGGACAGAGTCTTTGCTGATGAGGAGGTCTATGACTATTACCTTTATCTCATTGATGACAAAACTTGAGGAATTTGGGCAAAACTCTTCAAGACTCCCCCAATATGCTTGAACCTCAACAAGTTTGGAATGCAATTCCAGATGATTGGCCTTTACACTAAGAATCAACTTGGAATGCTGGTCAAATGCAGGCAACAGGTTTTGTGTTCTTGGACATGGTATGTGTATAGCATAGCATGTGGTCAGCTGTTACTATCCCATGAGAATAATGATTCTTTAGAGCTGTTCCATCAGTGTATTTTTGACCAGATCCAGCAGCAGCTCCCTCTTGACCAGTACTCTGGCTTGGAAATAGTATGATATAGCAGTCATCTTTACTGCCTTTGTGTTCCCTCAGTTGATTTCCAACCAGATCTGCTGGTTGGTCACTCTTCCACAGTCTTTCACTCTCCAGCAGCCATGCATTATACATTACATTGTGGGACCTCCACTCTGGTGCAGCAAACTCCACTGGTCATGTAGTACATCATAAATCTCACTCCACTATATTGTATGACCCAATACATATGTTGTATCTATGTGATTCTATTGTGCAGGAGATAATTCCAGTTTGGTTAGTATTTTCCATGACTATCAACAAGTCTCAAGGTCAATCAGTCAAGCATCTTGGATTGGATCTTGGATCACCTGTCTTTGCACATGGTCAACTCTATGTTGCACTTTCTCAGTACATGTCTGGAACTTGTATCAAGATTATTATCACCAGATAACACATCACAGACAACTGCAAATGTTGTCTTTCCAGAAATTCTGGATTGTTTACAAATGTGACTTTCACTTTAGATAAAATGACACCTATTACTAACTTGTATATTGTTCAACATGTAATGTAGTCTGCATGGTGTAAGACTAAGATAGATACTCTTGGAATCCGATCCCTGTCATCAACAGTCATTACAAGGATACAGAAAGCTGAGAAAGACCTGGCAGAATATTGTGACACACAGTAGAGAAAACAACACAGGTGGAAGTAATCTCTGAAAGAAAAGATAGTAAGCTGTTGCCAATCAAAAGGAGATGAGTAGGACACACGTACAGATGCCACACATAAATGAAACAAGAATCAGATTATTGATTCATCATCATCAAAGCACAGCTGACATACTCTGTAAAAGCTAATCAGAGTTCAACTGCTCCTTATATTTCAAAAGACAGCTATGTCCTTCAAGTTTAGATGGAGTTGAAGGTTAAATTCAATATATTTATATTGAAATCACAGAAGTAGTTATACATGGTGCCGTTTAAGCATGCCATTAAAGGTAGACTCCGGCCTTATCGCTACTTCCAAGGTGACACCCAATACCTTACACTCTTCAAAAGGTAACAGTAACTTCGCATACATCCAAGGGGGTGTGAGTTTGATCGTATGAAGGTTTGGTAACTTTTTGGCACGCACGGCAGCAAGAATGTCTTGAAGCAGTAGCTGTGGCAGAAATGCAGCATCCCAGCTTGCCAGCTCGACAACCTCAAGGTTTGAGTGAGGTGCTATGGATCCATATTCCGAAGAGGGAATCTCGCTGTACTCGATGGGTAGCGTTAGTTGCCTCAAATGA
>JAGGAV010000032.1:0-63783 GCA_017657295.1 Termitomyces sp. DKA64 | reverse complement strand
GGGCATGAGGGGGGTGGGAGAGAGAGGGAGGGGGGGAAGGGGAGGAGGGGGGGGGAGAGGGGGGGGGGGGGGGGGGGGGGGGGGGGGGGGGGGGGGGGGGGGGGGGGGGAGGAGGAGGAGGAGGAGGAGGAGGAGGAGGAGGAAGAAGAAGACCTTGAAAAGGAGATTGCTCACCAAGCAGTAAGAGCTAAGGACTAGGAGTCATATGTTAGTACCTCTCAAGCTTGACTACTTGTATCTTTAATCATTGAACATTTAAAAGGAATGAGGTTCCAAAAGTGAAAAAAGCCTTGCTTTCTTGCAGAATTACCTACCTATTCAGGATGTAGCCTTTCTGCACAGTATAAATGGAACAAAGACTTATGTGAGGCTGCTGCTGGATGTAAAAAACTTGGTGAATTCTTCAAACCTTTGGAAGTTCAACCTGGTTTGGTGGCTGTCAGTGGAGCTAAAAGAGTGGATAGTGGAATTCATGCCCCAACTGAAAGTCAATGTATGTTCTTACCAATTCAAACTTACTAGGTTTTAGAGTGTCTGATGTGCAGATAATCAGCACCTATGAAGAGTGGTGGGATTAGATTGGAGTGTGGGCAGGTTAACATTAGGATTTTGAATGAATTTGCAGTTGTTGACATCATTCTGAGAGAACCAGTCATGAGTGAAAATGATCATGGCACTTTACTCAGTTAAAACAACTGTGAGGATATTGCAATTGGAGATCTCTTAGATATCAGAGATGAGGATAACAGGTTAGAAGAAGAAGAAACCACAATACCAGATGCTCAAGTCAGCCTCATTGTCAAGAAGCTTATCATTACTGCAAAGTGCCATGCATCTTTTGGAGCTCTCTTCAAACTCCATGCTGTTCAAGAATATTTGGAGATTGTTGTGAAGTATTCATAGAATTGAGGATCCATGCACACAAGCAAGCAAGGCTGTATCATAGGCATTTGGCAAGGGAAAGTATTTTCCAAAGCAGATCCAACATCCAAAAGCTCCATATTGAGCACTTCCATACCTTGACCCCTGCAAATTCTGGAAGGCACCATGCCCATCCATCACTGTTCAATAATGAGTGAGTCCAACACAATGTTTGACAATACTTGACAGTACTTGCACTTGGTGAGGTCAGAAATTTTATTCTCAGTCAAACTTTGAGAAATATATATTGACATACCATTTTTTACCTTTTGGACTGCAACAGAACTACTACAAAAGCAAGTCAATACTGTAACCATACCAATGCTTGGTCTTGACTCGGGTGGGAAGAAGATTTTGAGAAATTGTGCATGACATTGGTTGCACAAGCTGAGCTATAGTTGTCAGATTCTGCTGATCATAGGGGCTCAGGTCCACAGGGCAAGTCCTTACTATGCAGATGTGACATCTACATGTATCATCTGTGCTCAAACAGGCTCCAGACACAAGGAACTAATAAGACAGGGTAGTAAGTCCAGGGAACTCTGAGAAGGTGTAGGAGGTAACATGAGCAAAGGGCAAGAGTTGGGGTGTGTAAGGAACAAAGTTCTGGGGGCAGCTATTAAGAATGTGGGGATGCCTGGATCACACAAATGAAGGGAGCAGAACCAGGAGTCAAGGGAGGATCAGGTATAGAGTGGTCAGACCTTGTGGATAAATTGAAGCAGGTTCTGAGCAGGTATGCAGGGTTGTGGAGAAAGATACTGGAACATGGAGATAGAATTGAGGCTGGAGATGAAAAGGAATAAAGTTGAGAGGAGACAGGCACACAAGACAACAAGTGAGAGAGATGAGACAAGACAAGACAGGAAAGATAATGAGAAGGAGACAAGACAATATGGGCATGAGACAAGAAAAAAAATGAAATGAGATTCAGACAATAGAGAAACAGAACAACTGGAACAACAAGACAAAAATGGGGTGCAAACATAAGTAATATCAGATGACTGTAACTGATATTACTCTATGACCTAAATACTGATGAAGGACTCTCTCCGAGACCTGGGTGGGTCATGGTGATGCCTTGATGCAGATCCATGATGTGTGATGTGTGCTGGGGGGCCAGAGGAAGTGTCAGGGTTACCTGGGTTTTTGGTAGAGGTTGGAAAAGTGACAGGGCCCACCAGGGGAAGCACTAGGGCTTGCCAGAGAAGTGTCAGGGTCTGCTGTGGCAGGCACTGGGGTGGTTGGAGGTTTGAGGGGTTCTAGGGGGGGGGGAGTTGGTGTATGCCCCAAGGTTGTTGAGGTTAGTTGGGGTGAGGCCTGGGAGTCCCAGGATGGGTTGTGACAATAGCATAAGTGTCTTGATGTCACAAAATCACACAAAGAGTATCTTGAGACAATGTTGGCAAGCAATCAATGAGTTCACTGACAAGACTTTACAGGAATAACAAGCTCACTTATACTTTAGGGCTTGTTTGGTAACTGAGAATACAAATATTATGCTGCTCAATTTGATTTTGTCATATTATTTGATGAGAGTGAGAAAGGTGTGAGAATAAACAAGACATGAAATGTCACAGATGTCACAGTTCACATTCCTCCAACATGGTATGTACTTACTATTATCCACAGGCTCCTTAGAGCCATGATAACCATATTGCTCATCACCAAAGGGCCTTGATTGTTGCTATAATTGCTCTCATTGTGGGAGGAGTTGGACACAGCTTCTCAACATGTTATGATCCTGAACCTTATTACACTTCAATCTTATCTGGTGAACACTGGGTCCATGAAACTTTGAAAGGCCATCAAGACCATGCAAATGACAAGTTGGATGTTTGGGCACATGTATTCCATCAGTTGAAGATAGAATTAAACTGTTTTGAGGGCTTGAGACCATGCTGTCTTCTGGAATCTTCATCTGTGGGCATATCTAATGAAGAGAGTCACAAGGCAGATCAGAGACATGATGAAATTGCAAAAGCAATGTGGGTTCAATATAAAGTTGCAACAGAGCATAGATTTTATTGTAATTGTACACATAATTACTACTTCTTCTCTGAATAAACACACTCACATTCCTTCTCCAACCACAATGCACATGCTTCCTTTATTCCAGGAATAACAATAGCAAGACTCAAATACTCATGTGCCAACTCAGCATCTCCTCAAAAAACCTTTTGAACAGTGGCAATGGAGTATGAAGACAGACCTTCTTCTTGACATACAATCCAAAATGCTCAATCCTTGAGAGTTGCAGTAGAGGGACTCACAGCAGGCAAATTATCCTGAGTGACTGAGGATACTAGAGTATTAACTGATTCTGCTAACAAGCTAAGTGCTTGAGCACCAGAAGAACAAGAGCATTTAGGAGCACCTGCAATCTCTGCCTCTGGACCAAGCCCCAACATCACCTCCCCTCCAGATAGCTCCATCCTCTGCCCATCTCCTCAGAGCAATGGAGCATCACCTCAGTAGACTTCATTGTAGAGCTCCCTGACACCCATGGCTACAATGCCATCATGGTGGTAGTGGACCTCTGTGGCAAGCAAGCCCACTTCATCCCCACTCACACCACTTGCTCTGCCATGGGTGCCATGAACCTGTACCAGAAGAATGTCTGGAAGCTCTATGGCCTCTCCAATGCCTATGTATCTGACTGGGGTCCACAATTTGTGTTGGAATTCACCCAGGAGCTCTACCATCTTCTTAACATGAAGCTTCACACCTCCACCACCTACCACCTGCAGGCCAATGGCCAGACCAAATGTGTGAACCAGGAACTCAAACAGTACCTCTGCCTCTTCTGCAATAAGCACCAGGATGACTGGGATGAACTCCTCCCCAATGCCAAGTTTCAGTACAATGACCATGTTCACATGGCCACTCAAGTTTTGCCCTTCTTCCTGGACACTGGACATCACCTGTGCATGGGCTTCAAACCCCAGGCTCAACCTTTGGAGAATGAGGCCATGAACAATTTTGTGGACTGGATGAAGGTCATGCAGGAGGAAGCCTGGGCAGCTTTAACAAAGGCAAAGGATGACATGGCACAATACTATGACTGCAGAAGAATCCTGGTGCCCAGGTACCAGTCTGGAGATCAAGCTTACCTGGATGCCTCCAATATTACCACCACCCAACTGTCAAGAAAGCTCTTGCACCAGCTATTAGGACCCTTCATGGTAGAACAACAGGTAGGGCCACTAGCCTATTGACTCCAGCTCCTCATAGAAATGCACCAACTCCATCTGGTATTTAATGTGGTCAAGCTAACTCTAGCACCAGCAGACCCTATCCCAGGGCAATGCCCAGCACCCCCACCACCTCTGGTGGTGGTCAACAACAACAAGGAGTACAAGGTGGAGGAGATTCTGGATAGCCATCTATTCTGGTAGCAGTTACAATACAAGGTGAAGTGGAAAGGCTACAGAATTGAGGACATCTCCTGGAAACCCTGGGAGAATATGCATGCATCCAGACTAGTCAGGGAGTTTCACCAACAACACCCAGATGCACCCTGAGCCATTCAAGGAATCTATTCCCTCTCACTGGTGGACCAGGCAATCCAGAACTTCTTCTACCCTGTGCATCAAGGTGATGCATGCTAGAGGGAGGGTGATATCAGGGGACTTCCTTTCCAACCTCCACTGTCATGACCTGCCCCCAAACCTCTGTCTCACCCCAAGACCTCCCCTGAACCAGCTCAGTAAGCCCAGAACATATCCCCACTCACCCTCAACCTCTATGACACTTCCCTAACCCCAGTGCCTGCTCTGGCAACTTCCAAGGCTTTTCCAGAAAACCCCAACACTTCTCTGGCAGTCCCTGTGATCCCCCAACATCTCCCTAGTGTCTGGATAAGTCCACCCTTCCCTGGCATGCATCACAGTTATGTATCAAGACAATACTGCCACCTGACTAGCCAGTCTTGGGATGCCCCAAACAACCATACCCAATATCTGCCCACACAATTTGATCTTGGACCTGTGGTCCTGGAGGTGTTCCCTCTGCAGGTACTTAAGCCATAGTGTAGTAATAGTTAAGTAGTCTTGATATTACCTACATTCTCATGTTTGTTACATCTCTTGTGTCTCCATCTTCCTGTTCCATACTGTCTCATTGAATCTTATTGTCTCCTGATTGCATCTGTTTCAATCTTATCAGTCTTGATCTTATCAGTTTCCATTTTTGTCTCTTATCTCTTGTCTGTCTTCTAAGTCTTGCCTCATCTTGCTCCCTTCTATCTCTCATCTTATCTTGACTTCCCTGGTTAACCCCATAGCCACTCCTGTTCCCCATTGAAGCCTCTTCCACCTAGAACCCTTTAAAACTTCTCATAACTTGGACCTGCTGAGGTCTTGTTAATCACTCCAGGGCTCCATACCATGCTCATCCCCCACTTGCCCATCACTCCCCTCCTCCATATAATCTACCAGAGCATCCTAGACCTCCCCAAACCACTGCTACCATCTTTGCCCACCTCATTTTACCCTTCTGAAGCTCACTAGAGCCAGGGATTGTGAGTGTAGATGTTGTGTCCACCTAGTAAGGGACTTGTCCAGTGTAGCTGAGCCCCTGGGTTAGTGAAACCTGACATAATATCAAGACTCTCCCCTTACTCTGTTCCTAATGTCTAACTACAGTCCCATGTATCCACCCACTGGTTATCTAACCAACTATTATGGTAGGCTGGTACCTGACCCCTACTATCCCCCATTCTATCTGATGCCTGACTGCTATGTCATAGCCACTCTGCAGCACTGGGCTCTGGAACCAAATCCCACCCCCTACAGCCTGTCCATTAGTCAGGGCCTACCTCCAGACTGGCACTGCCCCTCATTGTACCCCATCAAAGGAATCTACCCCCACCTACAGCCTGACACCCTGTTGGCCCCTTGGGCACCCATAGCCCCAGTACCCTTGGCTTTTCCTCCTAGGCTCTACTATGCCTACCCTGTCCCTGCTGCAGCCCTGGTCTCCCTGGAACAGCTTGATGGATACTTTCTCCCTTGGCCTCAATCCTCTGCTGCTCCCCCCCTTCCCCCTGTCCAAGCCCCACCCTCCCCTAGGCAGCAAAGAGTTGAAGTCTGTGTCCAACAACACAATGAAGTCTTCTGCTTGCTCTGCCTATCTCCTGCCAAATTTGCCAAAAGAGCAAGAGCCCTCCTCATTAGTCTGGGACACCAAAACATCTCTGGAATACCAGAGACCTGGGCAAGTCACCTCCTGGACTTCTACAAGTGCTAACAGCAAGGTACCCTCCTCAAGAATGTCAGGAGTACCCTTGGGATTGATGCTGGCCTCCAGGAAGAACTCTATGCACTGGTCAATGAAATACACACCAGCCCAAACCCTCACTGTTTCAAAGACCCCTTGGACTCCACCTGCTCCTTCCATGTGCAATGGGAAGAACCCACTAGGGCTCCAGCCAAGGCCCCAGCCCCCATTCCTCGACAACAGAAAGAGCTCAATGCTGCATCCAGTATCCTGAGGTCTCTCAACCCCACCAGAGGGTTATTTGATTGGCCCACTGCTCATACCCTGGCCCTCTCTACTTGTCCCTGGACAAACTCCATCCCCAGTGCCTTCCACACCTGGGACCAGCCCACCAAACCTGAGTGCTCTGCCCAGAAACTTCCCCACCCCCCTCCTCCCAATGGTGACCTCACTTTCACCCACATACTCTCTTACATCAACAAGCTGGAGAACTTCAGTGGGAAACCTGCCCCTTGAGAAAGAGCTCCTGAGCTCCCCAGAGACTGACCTCCCTATGTTGACCTCTGCCCCTTCTGGGAATATGCCCCACCCCTTTGTAACAACCCCCTACTCCCTCTCTGACAGCCTCTCAGCCCCAGAGCCCCCAGAGTAGTCCCTCCCCCTGTGCTGCCCTGACCCCCACCCATTCCCTTGCCTAACTGCCATGCCAATGCCAACAATTTTGGACTGCCAACCCCCAAAGGACCCCCTCCTCCTTGCTGGGCCCTGGGACCTCCCCTGGGCAATGCTGGCCCAAACCCTGGCAGTGGGCCTCCCAATGGCAGACCTCCTGGTAGATGGGGCCTGGCCATGGACAACTTCCCCCCTCAGGGTGGAGGCAGGAACAACTATTATTACTACTACAATGCTGGACCTCCACACTGAACCCAAAATGTCCAGGACAACACACATGATGCACTGGCCTGGGAAGGAAAGCTCAACATTCAGAAACCAGAACCCTTCAATGGCCAAGACCCCCAGAAATGGCAGACATTCCTAACACAATGTCTTACAGTGTTCTAAGCTAAGCCCATCACTTTTCAGCTTGAGAGCTCATAAGTGGCCTTTGCCACCTTTTACTTGCAGGGCATTGCCTTCAACCACTACACAGCACTGCTCCAGTTTGACTTCAACAACCTGGTACTCTCCAATTAGCCCACCTTCACACAGGAATTCTCCAGTAAGTTTGGAGTATTTGACACTGTAGCAGAGGTGGAAGAGAATCTCTACAACCTCCAGATGTGCAACAACAAATGGTTCACAACCTTCATCATCCAATTTGAACAGGAGGCCTACAAGACCAGTTAGAACTACAATGCACTCCAATTTGCCTTTTGCTGCACCCTTTCACAACAGATTAAGGACATCTTTCACCTTGCACCCAAGCAGCCCATGTACAACAGATACAAGGCACTTGTCACCCAGATTGATCAGTGCTATTGGAAAGACTGGAGTGAAAGCCAAGGCCCACAGAACAACTGGAACCCCTCCAGCAACCACAGTTGGCAGTCCAGAGTGACTAACAACCTCTAAATCATCCCCCCTGTAATGCCCACTAAACCCACACCCTGGTTCTCCCCTGGATGAGGCCTAGCTAACACCACTTGACCCCCTGAACCTTGACCCCCTGCCCAGCTTAATGCTACCAATCTCTGGGATGCCCCAGACCCTCCAGACCCTGGACCCTCCAAATCCTGGACCTGATGATTCCCTGGACCCAGATGATCCCCTGGACTCTATGGACAATCAGGAGGCCCTGTATGCCAATCAGATCAAGGACTAGCCCTGGATCAACATCCCAACAGAAACCCAGGCACATTGACAGAAGGAAGGGACATGTATTCTGTGTGGTGAGCAGGGTCATTTCATCAATGATTGCCCTAAATGCTGGGTGATGGGACATGCCATCTGGACCATTGATGAGGAAGACTGTGATTATCAGTTCACAGAAAATGACCCAGCAGTTTAGATCCTGAAGATGTGCTAAATCACAGATCAGACTCCAATGTCTTCTCTGCCAGCCGCTTTCCTCCACACAATGATAATTGCTCCAGACACCCTCCTGGCACATCTTTCCTTGCACTCTGCCCATAACCTCCTCTGTACCACCCTCCCCTTCTCCCCTGACTCCATACCCATCCTAATCAACAGCAGCGCAACAAACAACTTCATCAACAAATCCCTAGTGGCCCTTGTTCCACAACCTCCCCAGTAACTCCTCCTTCTGATCCCCTTAAAACTCTTTGATGGCAATCTGACCTCTGCTGGTGATATCACTCACTGTGTAGAGACAAGGATCACTTTCACCAATGGGCAGCAGCAAGACCTCTGGCTACTAATCACAAAGTTGCATGCCTCTGCCTCCCTCATCCTGGGGTTTTCCTGGCTCCAAGTGACCAACCCTCATGTTGACTGGCCAAGTCTTACTCTCCACCTTAATCAGGACAACTTGCCTGACCTGGGACCCATTCTCTTCAACATCCCTCCCACCCACGGTGTCTTGGAAGTCACCCCCAATGTCTCCTAAACCCCTCTGCAGCTCTGCTCATGATCTGCATGATCATTCATCATTAACATCTGCCTTGGTGACTCCTCCATTGTCCTCTCCACCCTTGTCAACAGTGGAGCCTCTGGAACCTTTGTCAGCAATCAGCTTGACCTCCCCCACAAGCCCCTTAATACACCTTTGGAGCTACAGCTGTTCGACAGAAGATCCACCACCTCTGGAATCACCAAATTCCACTCTGGCTCCCTCACCCTTAACAATGGCCTGGAATTCCTGACCCACCTCATTACCCAACTCCTGGAGACAACCCCAATTGTGCTCAGACTCCCCTGGCTGTGCAACATCAATCCCAACATTGACTAGAAGGACTTCACCATGCAGTTCCCCAGCCCTAAAGCCTGCCTAGCAGCTGCCATCACTCTCCACCCCTACTCCCCCCATGACTCCAATGACTCCAATTTGGCTCCCAGCAGTACCAGAGCCACTGGAATTCCCACTTTGCCTAAGGATGACCCCAGAGAGGAGGAAGAAGCACCCCCACCTCAAGCTTCCACAGGCACACCCCAACAGCTTTCCCCCAACATTTCCTGCAACCAGTACAAGGGCCCAAACTACCCCACTCAAATCCCAGCAACTCTGGCCCCCACCACTGCATCTCCAACACCTGACACCATTGACCCAAAAGTCCTTGACATTAAAATCATTGGTGCCATTCCCTTCACATGGATCTTGCAGGATGGCACCCCTGCCTTCCAACTCCAGTTCACCCCAACACTTCTGGAAAAACATATCTGTGCAGGCACCACCTCACCTGAGACTCTGAAGACAGAGGAACAGATATTACACAAAGTAGTTCCTCCAGAGTACTATGAATTCACTGATGTGTTCTCTGAAGGAAGCATGAAGGAACTTCCCCCACACCAATCCTATGACTACATGATCAATCTCAAAGATAGCACCTCCCCCCCTTTTGGCAAGATCTACAACATGTCAGAAGTTGAACTCCAGGCTCTCAAAGACTACCTCAATAACATGCTTGAAAAGGGCTTCATCCAATCCTTGATCTCTGCCACTAGAGCCCCTGTCCTTTTTGCCAAGAGGAAGGATGGCTCCCTCTGTCTTTGTGTGGATTACCAAGGACTTAACAAAGTCACTGAAAAGAACCAGTATCCCCTCCCCCTGATTGGTGACCTTGTTGACTGTCTCTGCAGTGCCAAGGTCTACACCAAGATAGACCTCCAGTCCAGCTACAACAATGTCTGGATCACTCCAGGACATGAATGGAAGACTGCCTTCCATACCTGCTATAGCCTCTTTGAGTATCTTGTGATGCCCTTTGAATAATGAACTCCCCTGCTACCTTCCAGTATTTCATGAATGATATCTTCCATGACATGAATGACATCTTCATTATCATGTATTTGGATGACATCCTCATCTACTCAAACTCCCTGAAAGAACACTGGGGCCATGTCTGATGTGTCCCAAAATGACTCTGGGAGCACCACCTGCACACCAAACCCAAGAAGTGCTCCTTTCACAGCACCAAGGTTGAGTATTTAGGGGTTATTGTCACTCCAGACAGCATATGAATGGACCCAGCAAAGGCAGAAGCCATCCTAAACTGGCCCCTGCCCTGGAACATTAAGGAGGTACAGTCCTTTTTGGGTTTCACTAATTTCTGCCACTAGTTCATTGACAACTACTCTAGCATCACAAAACTCCTCAATTGGCTCACTTGGAAGGACACCCCCTGGGACTGGGACAGTAAGTGCCAAAGTGTGTTCACTCTTCTGAAGAAGGCCTTCACCTCCACCCTAATCCTCCATCACTTTGACCCCACTCTTCCCATTATACTTGAATGTGATGCCTCTAATTACACCATTGCCAGAATACTCTCACAAATGGGTTCCAATAGCAAGGACCTCTGCCCCATTGCCTTCTATATCTGCTTGATGATCCTCATGGAGCTCAATTACAACATCTACAACAAGGAACTCCTTGCAATCATTGAAGCCTTCCAGCAGTGGAGGACCTATCTTGAGGGAACCCTGCACTATATACAAGTCTACTTGGACCACAACAACCTGCAGAGCTTCACAACCACCAAGCAACTCAGTTGACAACAAGCCTGCTGGTTGGAAACACTGTCTGAATACAACTTCACCATCCACTATTACCTAGGATGACTTGGAGCAAAACCCAATGCCCTCACCCAAAGGCCAGATGTCTACCCAAAGAAGTCATTTGAGGCCAAGTGGAATGCTCTCAACCACTGCATGGTAATCTCCCCCAAACATCTTCATGCTGTACTAATTATGAATGAGGAAGGGATTCTCCATTAAGCCTTTTTCTTTGCTTTTTCAACCATCCACTCTACTGTGTGCTCTGATTCTGTAAGTTTACCTACTTTTTCTGTTTGATCTTAGTATCTGATGATCTTTGGAAGATTTTGATTGCTCACTCTGCCATGTATGGGTCTCACATTGAATATAGATCTGATCATGATAACTGATTAGCTGTATCCTTTCAGATCTCTGAAATGCCCCTCTGGATGCCTACTTCACCCAACATGGCCCTCAGAATAGCTCTGCCAACACCCCACACCCCAACCCTGCATTTACACTGTCTCTGGACCACCAACTCCTACTCTAAGACAGCTGAATATATGCTCTGGACCACAAGTCTATCCACCTTAACATCCTCTGGCAACACCACAACTACAAGCTTCAGAGACACCCAGGAATCCATAAGACTTTCCAACTGATTTCCTGGACTTACTTTTAGCCAGGGATGAAGAAGGATGTCACCTAGTATGTATGAGCCTGTGAATCATGTCTCTGAGCCAAGGTCCCCTGACATTGCCCATATAGTCTGCTGAAGCCCCTCCCCATTGGCCACTGCCCCTGGTCCTTGATCTTGATGGACCACATTGTCAAACTCCTCAAATCCAAAGGCTTTGATGCCATCCTTGTTGTGGTTTGCTGACTCACCAAGCAAGCCCTGTTCATTCCCTGCTGCACCACTGACAATGCCCCAGAGTTCTCCAAACTATTCCTCAAACACATCTTTTCCAAGCACAGACTCCTGGATGACATTGTCTCTGACTGTGGCCCCTTGTTCATCTCCCAGTTCTGGCAATCCCTATGCAAGGCACTCAAAATCAAGACCAACCTGTCAACTGCCTATCATCTGAAGACTGACAGACAAACAGAACAAGTAAACCAGACCTTAGAGCAGTATCTCCACCTCTATGTTAATTACTTACAGAATAACTGGCATACTGAACTGCCTCTGACTGGGTCCCTTCAAGATCCTCCAGAAGGTCTTGACTCACACCTACAAGCTTGACCTACCTCCAGGGCTGAAGGGCCTCCACCCCATCTTCCATATTTGCCTCAAGAAATATGACTCAGACCCCTTCTCCAGCCAATGCCCAAGCTGACCCCCACCTGTTGAGGTTGAGGACAAGTACCATTATGAGGTCAACTACATCCTTGACTCCTGCCTTGTTCATAGACAACTCCAGTACCTAGTCCACTGGAAAAGCTATGGACCCAAGGGTGACAAGAATTTGGTATTTATAGGCACTATAAGTACAATATGGACAAAATACAACAAAAGTGAGTCCAAGAAAAACCAGCTGATGGTGGGACCATGACCCCACACCCCTCCTCCTCTGGAAAGCCCCTCTCCATTGCCACTATTTCCACATCCATCTCCATCTGGGCCACCACCATGGCCAGTAACCCCTAGTGTCACAGCAATATCTCTCTGACATCTACAGCCACCTCCCACTAGAACCTGAGGTCAACCAAGCTCCACTGCCAGTGACTCACAAGCAATCGCTCCATATGCCCCAGTCCTTGCTCAAACTCTGGCAGAGGATCCCCCAGCATCCTCTGCACCCCATCCTGGACTGAGGCAAAAGCCACCATTGCCCCATCCAAGAGAATCCAGTGTTTGCAGACCCAGCCTAAAGAATTCCAAGGTTAGTGATGAAGGTGGTCTAGGTACTGGTACTTATACAGAACCCTCCCCTGCTTCATGGCCACCTCATTGGCCAGCCACCCCTCCTGATGCCTGCCTACCTCCATCTCTGCCCAGACTGCCCACATCTTTGGCCCCACCTGTTACTCCACCATTATAAGACCCTCTGAGTGGGCCTCCAATTGTTCCAGGTGCCCCCAAAGCCCCTATGCCTTGATGCCCCTCTTTGCTGCCTCCCACAGTATAGACTCATGATCTTGCCAAGCTGTGTCTCAATCCTGCCCTGTCACTGCCAGCTCCTCCTGCAACCCCCAGAGCTCCTCCTCCTATGCTACCAAATGTCCCTTAAGCTCCACTATCCTCTGGCACAGGACAGGGTCCCCAGGCACCCCCTCAAGCAACTCTAACCTGGGTGAGTAAACATGCAAGCCAGAGAGGCCTGCCATTGCAACCTCCCCCTGGGACCTCTTGCTCAGTCTGGCCTCCAGGGGTGGGGATGCTCTCTGTTTACCCTTGTTCTGCACTGATGGACCTGCCTCCCTGTGCCCTCCCCAGAGTGGGTCCACCTTCCCTGTAGGCTGCCTCTTATCCTCCCTGCCCTCTGGAATCAATGGCCCTGCCTACAACAAACCCTCTCCTTGCCCCAACAACCTGCCCTGCCACCCCTCCTCCAGTTGTTTGGCCACCCAACTCACCTCCCATCCCTGCTCCACAGCTATACAGGCCACCTGCCAATCCTGTGAGATGGAGCACTTCTCATGCCTTGTGCCACATGGAAGGCAAACTGCTGAGTCCCTGCAGGAGCCCAATGTTGGCTCCTTGAACTCACAAACCTTGCCCTGATGGGCACAGGTTGCACACTAATGGGCAGGTCAGCTGGAACAGGAACCAATACCCTGGGAAAACTCACTGGTGCTTCTGCCTGACACCACTCTAGAGTAGGGGGCCCCCAGATTCTCCCCACAGCCTCTGCAAAATGCTCCATAGTCACCTCCAACTGCACAATCCACTGAGCCTTGGGAATGACTTGTGCCATACCCAATCTCAGCACAACCCTGGAGGCATGAGTCAAAGGGACCAGGGCTGATTGGGGAGGCTGCCCCAAACTCCCAGCTAGGGGAAGAACCCCAGAAGGTCTGACTACAGCAAGGGACAACTCTGGTGGAAGAGTCAGCAATCTTCATTTCCAAAGCAGGGATACTCATGGTGACAGTACATTGCATCCACCCTATGCCAGTCCTGCTGCTGATTGTACTCTGCCTAACATGCCTTGTAAGCTGCCCAGAGGTCAATGGCATTCTCATCAGAGGGGGGCAGGGTCAGAGATGACAAGGAAGAAGTGGGCTTAGTGGGGGGAGACATAAGGAAGTAACTGTGATAAACTGGACATTTCAGGGCCCCTTTTATTTTTTTTTTGGGGAGCTTCTACTTCAACTTCAATTCCCATGCCCCCACAGACCATTGGAAATGTCCCCATGCCTTGAAGGGTCTTGATGCTGAAGGGGGGGTGATGTCATGACCTGCCTCCAAACCCCCATCTCACCCCAGGACCTCCCCCAAACCAGCCCAGTAAGCCTGGAACATATTCCCACTTGCCCCCAACCTCTATGACACTTTCCTAACCCTGGCACCCACTCCAGCAACTCCCAAGGCTTCTCTGGAAAACCCCAATGCTTCTCTGGCAGTCTCCGTGATCCCCCCAACATCTCAGTGTCTAGATAAGTCCATCCTTCCCTGGCATGCATCATGGTTACATATCAAGACAATACTGCAACCTGACTAGCCAGTCTCAGCATGCCCTGAACAACCATACCCAATACCTGCCTGCACAATCTGACCTCAGACCCATGGTCTCAGAGGTGTTCACCTCACAGGTACTTAAGCTGTAGTGTAGTAATAGTTAAGTAGTCTTGATATTACCTACATTCTTATGTTTGTTACATCTCTCATGTGTCTGTCTTCCTGTTCCATATCATCTCATTGAATCTCATCATCTCTCAAATGCATCTGTTTCAATCTTATCAGTCTTGATCTTATCAGTTTCCATTTTTGTCTCCTATCTTTTGTCCTATCTCTTGTCTGTCTTCTAAGTCTTGCCTCATCTTGCTCCCTTCTATCTCTTGCCTTGTCTTGACTTCCCTAGTTAACCCCATAGCCACTCCTGTTCCCTGTTGAAGCTCCTTCCACCCAGAACCCTTTAAAACTTCCCATACTCATAACTCAGACCCACCAAGTTCTTGTTGATCACTCCAGAGCTCTGTACTGTGCTCATCCCCCACTTGCCCATCACTCTCCTCCTCTGTATAATCTACTGGAGCATTCTGGACCTCCTCAGACCACTGCTACCATCTTTGCCCACCCTGTTTCACCCTTCCAGAGCTCAACAGAGCCAGGGATTGTGAGTGTAGATGTCATGTCTGCCTAGTAAGGGACTTGCCCAGTGTAGCTGAGCTCCCAGGTCAGCAGAACCTGACATCTACCCCAGACTGACACCAACCCTCTGAGACCAATTCCACTCCCCCAAGGCTTGTTTGACATATCCAGGGCATTCTACAGATTCCCAGAGATCTCCAGAGACCCCCAGAACTTGCCATGATCCTTCAGCAAGCACTTTCAGTCAACCCCAGTCATCTATACAGTTGTTCCCATGCCTCTGCCACCCACTGATATGCCACACCAAGCAGCAGGGATTCTTAGACTTGTTCTCTTTGGATTCCCCTCTGGTAGGTGATTAGTTACTATTTGTATCATTGACTACCCATTCTAATATACTTTGGATTCCCCTCTGCTAGCTGCATGATTTAGCCATCACTCCCAGAGGTTGCCCTTACACTGTCCCAACTCCAGGAGATGTCCTTTCACATGAGCTGGTTGAGGGGTTTGGTGATCCCAGAGTGGTTGTCAATGAACCAGCAATAGAAGTTAGCAAAACCAAGAAAAGACTGGGTTTCCTTGACATTCTGGGGTAGAGGCCAATTGAAGATGGCTCAATCTTTGCAGGATCCATGTACATGCCATCTGGAGTGACTCTAATGCTTAGATATTTGACTTTGGAGGTGTGGAAGGAGCACTTTTCCAGATTGGTGTGGACATAGTACTTCCAAATCCATCCAAGGATGTGGCAGATGTGGTCCCAGTTCTTTCAAGGAATTTGAGTAGATCAGAATGTCATCTATGTATATGATGACAAATATATTGTTCATGTCACAGAAAATGTTGTTCATGAAATACTGGAAGGTGGCAGGGGAGTTGGTCATACTGAAGGGCATTATGAGATACTTGAAGAGGCCATAGTGGGTGTGGAAGGCTGTTTTCCATTTATGCCCTGGGGTTATGTAAACATCATTGTAGCTGGAGTGGAGCTCTATTTTGGTGTCCACCTTCATGCTACAGAGACAATTAACAAGGTTACTGATGAGGGGAAGAGGATACCAGTTCTTCTTGGTGACTTTGTTGAGTCCCCAGTAGGTGACACAAAGATGTAGGGAGCCATCCTTCTTCTTGGCAAACAGGACCAGGGTGCTGGTGGCAGAGGGTCAATGATTGTATAAAGCCTTTTTCAAGCATGTCATTGAGGTAATCTTTGAGGGCATGGAGTTCAACTTCTGACAGTTATATATCTTGCTGAAAGGAGGGAAGGTATCTTCTTTGAGGTCAATTTTGTGGTTGTAGGACTAGTATGGGGGAAGTTCTTTTGCACTTCCTTCAGAGAACATGTCAGCAAATTCATGACATTCTGAGAGAACTACATCTGTTCCTCTGTTTTGATTCTGGTGGTGTCATGTTGGCATATAGGTGTTCCTTCAGTAGTGTTGGAGTGATGTATAGTTTAAGTGGGGGTGCCATCTTGTATGTATTCTTATTAAATAATCTACTTTTTCTTACCAGTTATATAGACTATAGCAAAATGTCCTTATGCACCATCTATCACAATCACATCCACTCCCATTACACATGCTTGTGTAGGACCCAATATACTGGGACATCTGGGGCTACCAGTAGTTCCAGGACACTAGTTCCAATGTCTTTTACTGGCCAGGGTGTCTTGTGATCCAGGAATTGTGATGCTGCTCTACAATCCTCCAGCAGAGCTCCAGGTCATTGGGCATGTAAATGCAGTCCCAGAAGGTCAGGAGGCTGTTGTGGAGGGCCCATTTGTCAGTGCAGATGGACTTGGCACCAGTGGTATATCCCAACTTGAGTGTCTGAGCTGCCTGGGCAATGAGTTCCTCCTGCAGACCATCTTGGTTTCCTGACTGGATGTCCCAGAGGATCTCTACCTCTGCTCCCTTGACAACTAGGCCTTCCATGGCTCAGATCACAAACAACTTGGGTTGGAGGAGGACAATGTTACTGTTGTCATCTCCCCCTGTGCCATGGTCAGCTCTCTGGGACAGGGCATCTGGCTTTCCCATACTCTGGCCTAGCTTGTGGTGCAACAAGAAGTCAAAGTTGGCTAGGTAGAGGGACCATTGGGCCTGCTGGCAATTGAGCTTCTTGGCCATCTGGAAATACTCAAGGTTCTTGTGATCTGTCCACACTTTGAACTTATGCTACACACCCTCCAGGAAATGCTGCCACTCCTCAAAAAACCAGATGATGGCCAGCATCTCCTTGTCATGGATCTCATAGTTGTGCTTTACTGCATTCAGGCTCTTGGAGTAGAAGGCCACTAGATGCCATTTCCCATCCTCCTGGGATTGTTGTGACAGAACAGCTCTGGTGGTGAAGTTGGAGCTGTTAGCTTCCACCCAGAAGAGGGAGTTGTCATCTGGAAAGAGGAGCATGGGTCTGGAGGTGACAGCATGCTTGAGATTGTCAAAGGCCATCTGCTCCAGGGAGACCCAGCTCCAGGTGGCAATCTTGTAAGGGTGACCTCCAGGAGCAACAGCTAAGCCATGCAGCTAGCAGAGGGGAATCTGAAGCATATTAGAACTGTAATCAACAATACAATGGTAATTAATCACCTAGCAGAGGGAAACCCAAAGAGAACAAGTCTAAGGATCCCCACTGCTTGGTGTGGTGCATCAATGGGCAGTGCATCAATGGCAGTGGAGGCATGGAAATGACTGCATAGGTGACTGGAGTTAGCCAAAGTACTTGACAAGGGATTGCAGAGAGTTCTGGGGGTCTCTGGAGGTCTCCAGGGACCTGTAGAACATTCAGGAGACACTTGAACAAGCCCTGGGGGAGCAGAACCAGTCAAGGAGAGTTGGTGTCAGTCAGGGGCAGAGGTCAGAAAGGGTAGTCCCCTGACATTATCCCCCCCTTTAGTGTGTGGCATCTCAATGTGCAGGGTAGAAAAAATTCTAAATCACCTGGTCTGCTGGTGAGAGGGGATAGATTCCTCAAATGGCCTGGGGCATGTCCAGGTGTTGTTGGTGGAACTACCTGACCAGTCTAGGCACACGCACATTCTCCTAGGGTTCCCAGGAGATGTCTTTGATTCCATAGCCCTTCCATCTCACCTTGTATTGTAGTCACCACTGGAACAAATGGCTATCCAGGATCTCCTCCACCTCATACTCCTCCTTGTCATTGACCACCACCAGAGGTGGTGGGGGTGCTGGGCATTGCCCCAGGATAGGCTTGCTGGGGCCAGAGTCAGTTTAACCACATTAAAGACCAGATGAAGCTGATGCATTCCAGTGGGGAGCCAGAGTCAATAGGCTAGGGGCCTTACCTGCCATTCCATTGTGAAGGGTCCTAATTGCCAGTGAGAGAGCTTTTTTGATGGCCAGGTGATCATAATATTGGAGGTGTCTAGGTAAACTCAATCTCTGGGCTTGTACTTGGGTGCCAGGGTCCTTCTATGGTCATAATATTGTGCCATGTTGTCCTTGGCCTTTGCCAGTGCTGCCCAGGCTTCCTCCTGTGCAATTTTCATCCAGTCCACAAACTTGTTCACAGCTTTGTTCTCTGAAGGTTGGGCCCAGGGTTCAAAGCCCATGAATGGGTGATATCTGGTGTCCAGGAAGAAGGGCAAAACTTGGGTGGCTGCATGAATGTGGTTGTTGTACTGAAACTCAGCATTGGGGAGGAGTTCATCCCAGTTGTCCTGGCACTTGTTGCAAAAGAGGCAGAGGTATTGTTCAAGCTCTTGGTTTAAGTGTTTGGTCTGGCCATCAGACTGTGGGTGGTAGGCAGTGGAGGTATGGAGCTTCACATTGAGTAGCCAGTAGAGCTTCTGGGTGAAGTCTGCCATGAATTGTGGACCCCAGTCAGATATGTAGGCATCAGAGAGGCCATGCAACTTCCAGATGTTCTTCCAATATAGGTTAGTGGCATCCATGGCAGAACGGGTGGTGTGGGTAGGAATGAAATGTGCTTGTTTGCCACAGAGATCCACCACTACCATGATGGCATCATAACTGTGGGCATTGGGGAGCTCTACAATGAAGTCTACCAAGGCAACACTTAATTGTTCCACAGGGATAGGCAGGAGATGGAGCTGTCCAGAGGGGAGGTGATGTTGGGGCTTGGTCCAGAGACAGAGATCACATGTACTAGTGTAGGACCCAATATACCAAGACATCTGGGGCCACCAATTATTCCAGGACACTAGCTCCAATGTTTTCCACTGGCCAGGGTGTCCTGCAATCCAGGAGTTGTAGTGTTGCTCTACAATCCTCCAGCAAAGCTCCAGGTCATTAGACATGTAAATGCAGTCCCAGAAGGTCAGGAGTCTGTTGTGGAGGGCCCATTTGTCAGTGCAGATGGACTTGGCACCAGTAGTATCTCTGGACTTAAGTGCCCTGGCTGTCTGGGCAACAAGTTCCTCCTGAGGACCATCCCAGTTTCCCTGCCTGATATCCCAGAGGATCTCCACCTCTGCCCCCCCAACAGCTAAGCCTTCCATGGCTCAGATCATAAACAACTTGGGTTAGAGGAGCACAATGTTGCTGTTGTCATCTCTGATTTTGTAGTTGCACTCCACTGTGTTCAGACTCTTGGAGTAGAAGGCCACTGGATGCCATTTTCCATCCTCTCAGGATTGTTGTGACAGAACAGCTCTGGTGGCAAAGTCAGCACTATTGGCTTCCACCTGGAAGAGGGAGTCATCATCTGGGAAAAGGAGGATGGGTCTGGAGGTGATGGCACCCTTGAGATTGTTGAAAGCTGTCTGCTCTGGGGGGCCCCAACTCCAGGCAGCATCCCTTGCAGTAAGGTTGAACAGCAGTTGGGCATGATGGGAGAAATCCTGGATGAACCTCTGATAGAAGTTAGTGAAACCTAGGAAGGCCTGCACTTCCTTCTTGTTCTTAGGCTCCAGCCACTCCACAACACCTGTCACCTTCACCAGATCCATCTCTGCAGCTCTGTGCAAGATGATCAACCTGAGGTACTTGATCTGGGTTTGCTCAAACTCATACTTCTCCAGTTTGAGATAGAGTTGATGAAGTTTGAGACATTCCAAGACAATGCACATGATCCAGCAGTGCTCCTCCAACATTTTGGTGTAGATGAGGATGTCATCAAGGTATACACACACTGCACCTTCCACTATCAGGTTCTGGAAGATGTTGTTTATCATTGTCTGGAAGGTGGTGGGGCTGTTGGTGAGTCCAAAGAACATGATGAGAGGTTCAAATAATTCCTAGTTGGTCTGGAAGGCAGTCTTCCATTTGTCTCCCTCCTGGATGTGTACATTGTTGTAGCCCCACTGGATATTCAATTTGGTGAAGTACTGTGCACCCTGGAGATTGTTGATGAGCTTGGAGATGAGGGGGAGGGGGTAGCAGTTCCTCATGGTCATGGCATTAAGAACCCAGTAGTCCTGGACCAGTTGGAGGGAGCCATCCTCCTTTTTGATGAAGAAGACTGGAGAGGCCATCAAGGATTTGGAGCAGCAGATGTGACTGGAGGCAAGATTCTCCTGTAGGAAGGCATCAAGCTCATCCTGCTCCTTTGGCACCAGTGGGTAGACCTTACAGCTTGCAGGCTTGGAGTTTGGTATTAATTCAATGGTGTGGTCCCACTGCTTGCACTTTAGGAGTGAGTCAAAGAAAGCCTTGGAGAATACATTCTCAAACATATGGAAATACAAAGGTATGATGTCCTGGAGCTTCCAGGGTGTGGAGTTCACTGCAAATGCCTGGGCCAGCCACTGAGAGGTGGTCTGGCTGGCCCAGATCTCCACAATAGAGGGTGGGGAACATAGGGCAGTTCCATATATCTGGTCTCCAATTTCCACTGCTTTGTCAGGGGACTCCTGGTTGTGCAAGCTGCCAAACTCGCCTGTTAGATCCTCCTTTGAGGTGCCATCATTGCTCTGGTAACCCTTGTAGAGGGCCTCTCTATGGGGAAACACCAGGGGCAGGGGGTCCAGAAGGTCTAGATCTGCAAAGGGGAGATGATCAGCCCAGCAAGCCCGAATGGCCACATGCTCCTGAATCTCAGCCTGGCACTGTTCCTTGACCTCAGTGGTGCAGGTGGTGCACCTCCAGGGGCATCGGCTCATGTTTACCTTGCTCCAGGCCCAATCTACTTTAGGGTTGTGCTCCTGAAGCCAGGTGAAAGTAAGGATCATGTCCTGCTTGCCTAGGCTGGTGATGGTGAAGACTGCCTGCTTGGCATGGTTCTGGTAGTGGAGGACAAGATTGACCTTGGAGCTGATGGCATTGGCATTGTTGGGCATTCCATCAATATTGAACACTGAGATGGGCTTGGACAATGGCTGCATGGTTAGGCAGTGGCACTTAATGAACTCCAAGTCCAGGAACAGCCCTGTAGTGCCACTATCCAGGAGGGTGGTGACTCCACAGGCCTGCTGAGTGTCCATGGTCTCAGCAAACCTATTAATACTTGGCAATGGAGGTGTACACCTTATCCCTTGCTTGATTAAAAATCCTCCTCCAGACCCAGGAGGGGGGTGCAAGTGCCACTCTCCTCTGGGGTCAACTCTGGTGCTGGCCTGTCTGGTGAGGAATCTCTGGCAGCATTCTTTGTGGCCAATAGCTGCAGGAGATGCTCCTCCTGCTCTGCTGTGGATAGGTAGTGTACCTCAAGGCCTGATGGGCATTGTTGCATGAAGTGCCCAGGTTTCTGGCATCTCTGGCACAGTAACAATGTGGAGCAGTGCTGTCAGGTGGTGTCAATGTCCATGAGGATGCCTAGAGGTAAGGGTCACAGTGCAGAGGTGGCTGGAGCAGAGGCAGGTGCTTGGAGTGCAGGGGCAGGGTAGTGGAGAGTGGCAAGGGGGGCAGGTCAGTGAGCTGGATGCATGTGGTGTAGCTTCTGTTGAATCTCCATGAGTTGCCACTGATCCTGGGCCACCTCATACCAGGAGGCAATCTGCTCATTGTCTGAGCAGCCCTTGGCAAGGTTGTCAATGCATTCCAGTAAGGTGGGGTGCAAGCTGTCCTGGAAGGTGAGGCACAGTTGGAGGCCATCAGGGTAGGCTGCTTGCTTGACTAGTGCCCAGAAGAAATCAAACTACTCATCCAGTGTCTGTTTCCCTTGCCCATACTGCTCCTGGTTGTGTAGCACTAAGGCAGTGGTTTTGGCTACTCCACCCAAAAGTCCTTTTTGAAGGCTGCCCAATCTGTGAAACTTCTGACACCTCCAGGGCATCAAAACACCCATAGTGCATAGGTGGAGGCACATCCCATCTTCATGTATGACAGTACTCAGGCTATTCTCAGTGCATTGGAGCTGAAGGCATCCTTACTGAGATGGATGTAGGTGAGGCAGGACTGGAGGAAATGCTCTCTACTGGAGCAGTTGCCATTATACACATCCAGGAGCACAGGACAGGGAATCTGCAGTTGGGGGGCTACTGGAGCTGCTAGGAAGGCTGCTAGAGTTGCAGGGAGTGTTTCTGCAGCCAGGGGTGGTGCAGAGGTAGGGGTCAGGCACTCTAGTAGTGCCTGGAGGGACTGGGAAATGTATTTGGTGGTTTGATGAAGGGTGGAGACTTTGGTTGTGTGATGTGTGAGGGAAGTTTGGGTCAATTGCATCTGGTTCTCTAGATGTAGCAGGCAAGTCCAGGCCTCATCCTGGAGTGCCAGGGCCTCTGAGGGAGTGTCTGAATTGGCAAGCTGAGACATAGAATTCTGTGGGTGCTTAAGCCTGGTGGAGAAGTGACAGATAGGGGGCTTGGGGACTCTGTGCAGGCTATAAGGGGCCTCCAGGCCAGGATTTGGAGACTTGTTCTGCTGTAAGGGCAACCTCTGGGAGCAATGGCTAAGTCACACAGCTAGCAGAGGGGAATCCAAAGGATATTACAACTGTAATCAATGATACAATGGCAACTAATCACTTAGCAGAGGGGAATCTGAAGAGAACAAGTCTAAGGATCCCTGCTGCTTGGTGTGGCACATCAATGGGTGGTGGAGGCATGGGAATGACTGCATAGGTGACTGGAGTTAGCTAAAGTACTTGATGAGGGATCACAGAAAGTTCCAGGGGTCTCTGGAGACCTCTGGAGACCTGTAGAATGCCTGGAAGACTTTGAATGAGCCCTGGGGGAGTGGAACCAGTCAAGAGAAGTTGGTGTCAGTCAGGGGTGGAGGTTGGAAAGGGTAGTTCCCTGACAGTCCTTCATGGTGAGGTTGAACAATGTTCAGGCATGATGGGAGAAATCCTGGATGAACCTCTGGTAGAAGTTAGTGAAAGCTAGGAAGGCCTGCACTTCCTTCTTGTTCTTGGGCTCTGGCCACTCCATGACACCTGCCACTTTCACCAGGTCTATCTCCATAGCTCTGTGTGAGATAGTCAATCAAGATACTCAATCTGGGTACACTCAAACTCACACTTCTCCAGTTGAGGTAGAGTTGGTGAAGGCAGAGGCATTCCAAGATGATGCACATGACCCAGCAGTGCTCCTCTAATGTCTTGGTGTAGATGAGGATGTTGTTGAGGTATATGCACACTATGCCTTCAGCAATGAGGTCCTAGAAGATGTCATTCATCATTGTCTGGAAGGTGGCAGGGCTGTTGGTGAGTCCAAAGAACATAATGAGAGGTTCAAACAATTCCTGATTGGTCCAGAAGGTGGCCTTCCATTCATCTCCTTCCTGAATGCATACATTGTTGTGGCCTCACCAGACATCCAAATTTATGAAGTACTGTGCCCCCTGGAGATTATTAATGAGCTTGGAGATGAGGGGGAGGGGATAGTAGTTCTTCACAGTTATGGCATTAAGAACCTGGTAGTCCTAGACCAGTTGAAGAGAGCCATCCTTCTTTTTAATGAAGAAGACCAGAGAAGCTATTGGAGATTTGGGGGGGCAGATATAACTGGAGGCCAGGTTCTCCTGCAGGAAGAGATTGAGGTTGTCCTGCTCCCTTGGCACTAGTAAATAGACCTTAGAGCTGGCTAGCTTGGAGTCCAACATTAGTTCAATGGCATGGTCTCATTGCTTGTGCTCTAGGAGTGAGTCAAAAGAGGCCTTGGCAAACATGTCCTTGAATGCATGGAGATACAAAGGCACAATGTCCTGGAATTCCTAGGGTGCCAAGTTCAGCATGAAGGCATGGGCCAGTTGCTGAGGGCTGGTCTGGCTGGCCTGGATTTCTGTGATAGAGGGTGGGGAGCATATATCTGGTCTCCAACCTCCACTGCCTTGTCTGGGAACTCTGGATCATGCAAGCCACTGAACTCCCCCTTTATATTCTCCTCCAGGGTCCCTCTGCTACTTCAGTCATCCTCATAGAGGGCCTCTCTATGGGGGAACACCAGTGGCAGGAGATCCAGAAGGTCCAGATCTGCAATGGGAAGATGGCCAGCATGGCAAGTTCAAATGGCTGCATGCTCTTGAACTTCAGCCTGGTGCTGTTCCTTGACCTTGGTGGCATAGGTGGTGCACCTCTGGGGGCACCAGCTCATAGTTACCTCACCCCAGGCCCAATCTACTTCAAGGTTGTGCTCCTGAAGCCAGGTGAAGTCCAGGATCATATTCCACTTGCCTAGGCTGGTAACAGCAAAGACTGCATGCTCAGCATGGTTCTGGTAGCAGAGGATGAGATCTACCATGGAGTTGATGACACCTGCTTCATTGGGTGTTCCATCAACTTTGAACACTGGAATGGGCTTGGAAAGCAGATGCACAGTCAGGCAGTGGCATTTCATGAATTCCAAATCCAGAAACAGCCCTGTTGCTCCACTGTCCAGGAGGGTGGTGACTTCACAGGTTTGTTGAGTGTCCATGGTCTCAATCTCCATGTTAAGGCACAAGGAGTTTGTAGAGGAGTTCATGGCTACTACATACTGCTGGGGCAGTTGGCATTTCTAGGCAGGGCAGCATGGACAGAGCCTAGCCAGCATTGGGGAGCTTGGCTTGGGGTCCAGAGTGGGTGTTTGTATGTCTGGGGGGGGGAGTACTGAGGTTCCTTTGTTTTAAGGTCATCAATATTGGGAGAAGCAATTTCATTTTTCTATCAACCAGACAAGCAAACCTGTTAGTACCTGGCAATGGAGGCATACATCTCATCTGTTGCTTGACTACAAATCCTCCTCCAGGCCTGGGAGGGGGGCATAAGCACCACTCTCCCCTGGGGCCACCTCCAGTGCTGGCTCATTGGGTGAAGGATCTCTGGCAGTGTCTCCCATAGCCATCAGTTGCAGGAGGAGCTCCTCTTGCTTGACCATGAAGAGATAGCATACCTCAAGATCCATCAGGCAGTGTTGTGCAAAGTGCTCTGGTTTCCCACATCTCTGGCACAGTAATGGTGCAGAGTAATGCTGTCAGGTGGCATCAACATCCATGGGGATGCCCAGAGGCAGGGATCATGGCATGTGGATGACTGGAGCAGGGGCAGGTGCTGGACATATGGGGATGGGGTACCAGAGCATGGTGGCAGGAGCAGGGTGGGGGATTAGGTGTGTGTGGCATAGCTCCCATCAAATCTCCATGAGCTGCTGCTGATCCCAGCCACCTTATATCAAGTGACAAATTGCTTGTTATCCAGATGGCCCTCTGCAGGGTTGTCAATACATTCCAGTAGTGCAGGATGCAGGCCATCCTGGAATATGAGGCACAGTTGGAGACCATCAGGGTAGGCTGCCTGCTCCACTAATGCCCAGAAGGAATTGACATACTTGTCCAGCATCCTTTTCCCTTGCCCATACTGCTCTTGGTCACATAGTGCTAAAGCAGCAGTTTTGGTGGGGTCAATTGGGAAGAACTTCACCTGGAAGTCCCTTTCAAAGGCAGCCCAGTCAGCAAAACTTCTGACACCTCTGGGGTGCCAAAGCACCTGCAGCACATAGGTGGAGGCATGTCCAGCCTTCATGTATGACAGGACCCAAGCTACTTTCAGTGTGTTGGAGTCAAAGGTGTCTCTGCTGAGGTGAATGTAGGTGATGCAGGACTGGAGAAAATGCTCTCTGCCAGACTGACTGCCATCATATGCATCTGGGAGTGCAGGATGAGGGATTTGTGCTTGGGGGTTTACCAGAGCTGCCAGGGAAACTACTGGAGCTGCTGGGGGTGTTTCCATGGCTGGAGGTAGCACAGAGATGGGGGGCAGGCACTTTAGCAGTGCCTGAAGGGACTGGGAAATGAGCTTGGTGGTTTGGCAAAGGATGGAGAGCTCAATTGTGTGATGGGTGAGGGAAGATTGGGTCAATTGCACCTGGCTCTCTAGGTGTAGCAAGCAAGTCCAGGCCTTGTCCTGTGGGGCTGGGGCCTCCAAGGGAGTGTCTGGGTTGGTGAGCTGAGACATAGGATTCCACAGGTGCTTAAGCCTGGTGGAGAAGTGACAAATAGAGGGCTCAGGGGTTCCATGCAGCTATGAGGGGCTTCCAGGCCAGATCCACTATTGCTGTGGTCAATTTGGTGCCAAACCTGATGCCCTCACCTAGAGATTGGATGTGTACCCTAAAAAGTCATTTGAAACAGAATGCAATACATTCAACCACTGAGTGGTAATTCCACCCAAACACTTTCATGCCATGCTGATTATGAAGGATCCTCCACCAAATTTGTGATGCACTGCAGGACACATTTTTTGCTCAACATGACCCTCAGGACAACTCCACAAGCAATCAAGAAACCAACCACCCCCTCATGCTGTCCCTGGACAACCAAATCCTGCTCTGGGATGCATGAATCTATGCCCCAGACTATAAAACAATCTGTCTTAACATCCTGCATCAGCACCACAGCCACAAGCTCCATGGCCATCCTGGGATTTGTAAGACTCTCCAACCCATCTCCCAGACTTACCTTTGGCCAGGAATGTCACCTATATGTCTGGTCTTGTAAGTTGTGCCTCCAAGTCAAGGTTCCCTGCCACTCTCCTTATGGTCTTCTGAAACCCCTCCCCATTGGCCACCACCCTTCTCAAATCAGAAGGTTTTGATGCCATTCTTGTCATTGTCTGCTGCCTCACCAAGCAAGCCATCTTCATTCCCTGCCACACCATAGACAATGCCCTGGAGTTTGCCAGACTCTTCCTAGAATATGTTTTCTTCAAGCATAGCCTCCTGGCCTCCTCTTCATCTCCCAGTTCTAGAAATCCCTGTGTAAGGCTTTTGAGAGAAAAACTAACCTCTTCACTGCATATCACCTGGAGAGAGATGGCCAGACAGAACAAGTGAACCAGACCCTGGAACAGTACCTCTGATCACATGTTAACTACCTACAGAACAAACAGCATGCCAAGTTACCACTCACTGAATTCACCTACAACAACACCCCCCACTCCACTACTGGGGTCTTGCCCTTTTATCTGAACAAGGGATACAACTCCTGGCTACTCCTCTTGTTCAAGAACATTCCCTCCCACATTGCCCACAAAGTTTCCCAGAACCTTCAATCACTCCACAAGTTCCTTCAGGACAAAATCAACATCACCAACAAAGCCTGTGCCAAAAATTCAGATGCCACAGATGCATGCTGCAAAATAACTCTGATTGGACTCCTGACACTCTTGTATGGCTTGACTGGCACAACCTCAAGATGAGCCAAATCAAGAGGAAATTTAGGCAAATGACAAAGGGAGGAGCTGATAAGCAGGCATATATGGAAGTGAATAATTGAAAAATGCAGGAGAAGATGTGAAGATGGAGCAGCATTGAATAATATTTACAATGACATAAAGGAGAGAATATATGTAGGTGGACTTGCAACAAAGACTCAGAGCAGCCAAGAATTGACAGCATATATGAAAGAAGAAAATGAAACTTTAATGATTGCATAATACATAGGTGTACTGGTGAAGTTGACATCCATGATATAAATCCAGTACAAGGTTGTATGAGTGCATAATAAGTTGCCAATGCAACAATCCAAGAAGAGGATGGTAAAGGTCTTATGAATGCATTTACAGCATTAAAAGGAAAGGAGGGGATAAGGATAAAAAAGACAATAAAAAAACCAATCATGTTCTGAGTATAAAGCTATGTAGAGCATAGACAACAGTAGAGCATTGAGAATTAGACACATACACATGCAAAAGCCCAAGAAAATCTAAATAAATGTGATAGTCAAGATTAGAGATATAAGGAAGACTACTGAATACATAACTCATAGATGCACCAGTCAAGTTGACACTCAAGTAGGCATGGATAATTGGATGTGGTCAAATACAGTGCAAAGGCTGGAAAACCCAAATAAACTTGATATAAAATCGATAGATGTAGAAAAAGAAGATATCTAGAGCCAATGAAAATAGGTTACATGTGCTCAAATTTTTGAGTACAGGTTCAGGTGGAAAGACCTCAATTTATTTTAGATGTCAGAACCCAATTTTATTGGAAGACATTCCACTAAGCCATGCAGCTTAGTGGAATATCTCCAAACATAAGTAAACCTGACTGACCCAGATGGTGGCCAAATGACCCCCAGTAGTGGCAATATCTTAAGCCCAGATTTGATATAGGCTGGGAAGAAACAGCACTATGTGCAGTTACTGGCTGTGGCAATTTCAGAACAGAGGGAGAGATCAACAGGGAGACATTTCACAAAGCCACACTGATTAGTGGAATGTCACCTGACAAGTTCATCATAAATGCTTGCCCAATTTGATAGGTGATTCCTTACTTAGAAGAGACAGTGAGGTTAGGGATGCATATAGTACTACAATGCTTACTTTGTTCAGACTGTGGCATGACAGATATGATCTGTGGAAGCCAGCTCCCTTGGAAAGAGTCTTTTGGCAGTTATAACTTTAGCAGTCTTCACAAGTGATATATGCAAAACATGAATATTTGTTATAAATGCCTTGATGTCCAAGAAATTTTTATGAGCAGGTGTAGTCTGGATGTGCAGGCTTACCTTACACACCTTCTTGGGAACACAACATTGATGATATATGACAGAGGGATGAAGTGGAGAATTATGAAGTCATAGATAGTGATAATTGTTGAGTGTACAACAACATGTTGAAACAGTGGGAAGTGCAAGAAAGGTAAAAATGGGCTGATATATCTGTTATGACATTGACAATGATGAATCTGGGTTGGGGAGAGCCTCTAATGAATCAAAAATTTCCTGTATCAAGTGAGTCAGCTGTACATCTCCCAGACCACCCAGCTGTTTTTTTGGAGATCATTAGTGGCTGATAAGAAGTCTGCTGTTTCAAAAGAGCATCATATTCAGCTGTCAAGTACTGGTTCTACAAATGAATGCATATCCACATAAGGCCATGGTGGAAAGGGCAGAAATAGTAAACTGTAAATACCTTGAGGAGAAATACAAGTCAAAATATTGAAAGTCCACTATTGCCTCCATAGTAGTATATTTACAGATGAAAGCATTTAGAACTGTTATAAATCATGTGGCTTTGTACTTTCCTGAGCAGTTAGAAATGTATGTCTGGGTGGAATGTGTGGTACAGAAAAAATGCAGGTCCTCAGAGCACTTTGAAATATTTTGAAGATTGAGGTGAAGCACACAGATTAATTGTTGTTGTGCCTACAGGAACTGTCACCTCCTTAGTCAGAGGTTTGACATACTATTCAGCTTCCAGCATCAATGATATGGCAACTGTCTTGAAAATGTAACCTTGTGAAAATCAAGACACAGATAACTAGTGTGAATTACATGTTTTTCAACAAGGTCTCTATGCTTTTGTGTCATGATACCATCAAATATGGGCTGTTGCAAGCATGACATACCTGAGATCTATAATGCAGCATATACACTATCCTTCAATAAATTGACTAATCCTTTGCATATAACACAACAGATGCTGTCTGTCCTCTACATGTATTTAGAAAGGTACATTCATGTAGTTCACTTATATTACCATCTCTCAACATCAAGCATCCTGTATCTTTACTGTCATGATACCATACTGTATCAGAAGAGTTAATATAGCAGGAAGCAAAGTGATGGACCCCAAAATCAATGACATCTTTAATTGCATATTGACAATCAGGAAAGTTAGAAATTGACACTATCAATTCTTGTTCCATGTGTACATAACAATAACAGGAGGAGCATGAACAAAATTCAAAGTTCATATCAGGTGTGTCTCACAAGTACAGAAATAACATGTAGTTTCTGATAAGCTACATCATAGGCTCTTCTGTACACTGCCACAAGTACTGTTAAGCAACATTATCTGAGAAGTATGTGAATGGAATATACATGTCCTATTTTTATGAGTGTTGAAATAGGCACTCCATGCACAAAAAGCATGTTTCATGGTTATATCTGATAGGTTTGTCTATCAACAAGTGTATGCTAATGTACCTTCCTGCAGGAAATATTTCAGGTTTGGAACTTGAAAGTTTTGGATCTTGAGTCATCACATACATTTAGATTGCAATCAGTATGCACATATAAACTAGAAAATGATGTTGCAAGATCTAGAATTAGATCAAGGCCTTTCTTCAGAGCTTTTTTGTCCTCAATTTCATCTGACTATTTGTCCTACTTTGTTCCTGCTTGTTCTTGTTTGTATGTTATACTTATTTGTTGGTTTGATGGATTTCCTTTCATTTATATAATTGTACTTGTATTTATATGTCCTCTTGTGCTTATTCTTATTAGACACTTTATAAATTGACTCTACATTTCTGTAACAGAGCACCATTATAAATATAAACTATATTATTCACTTTATTATATTATATGACTAGTATCTGGCAGCATCACATGATGCTGCCCTTATACTGTATTTACTACCATTATATAATGCAGCACCTTACTTCACACTCATGGACAGAATCATGACTGTTTTGACTTATGAGTTGTAAATTATAAGCTGCATACAACATAACAGAAATGTTACATTTTTTTAAGTCAAATGAGCATTGACTTTGTTCAACTTCTGGAAAAAAGTTTATTGTTACAACTCATCTCTGGACCCCTGGACCTCACCCTGACAAACCCTAACAGCCCAGAGCACATACCAGCCCCCCCTTTAAACCCCTCCCACCTCCAACTACCCCCAGTGCCTGCCATGGCAGACCCCAATGCTTCTCTGGCAAACCCCAGCACTTCTCTTGGTAGGCCCCATCACTCTTCCAACCTCCACCAAAGACCCAGATGATTCCAATACTTCTTTGCATCATACATCACAGATTTGCATCAAGCATCACCCCAACCTGCCTGCCAGGCTTAAGATGTTCTCCACACCCAGACAATCATAGCCAACACCCATCAATCTATGTAGCCTCAATGAATTCCAAATCATGGCCCCAGAGGAGGTCCCCCAACAGTATTTAAGTTATAGAGTAGTATCAGTTACAGTAGTCTTGATATTGCTTTGGTGCTTCCAATTTTGTCTTGTTGTTCTAGTCTCTCTGTTATTCTTGTATTGTCTCAATCTCATTTCATTCTTGTCATCTCAGTCTCATCTTGTTCATGTGTCTCTCTCATCTTGACTCTTTCTCTATCTTCATGTCTTGTCTCTGGCCTCCATTTTCCCTCTTGTGTTCCTATATCTTCACAATTTCATCTGCTTACTCAGATCCCATTCCAAGTTCTTTTCAAGATTCAATCACTTAACATCTGATCCCCCATCATTCCCAATCCTGCTCCCTTCAGTCATGTGACCCCCAATATCCCCACCTTCTTAATAGCTACCCCAGAACTTTGTCCCTTACATGCCAGTGCTTGCTTCTTACTTGCACTATGTCTTATACATTCCTGGAGCTCTCCAGACTTGGTTCACTTTCTAGGCCCCACCTCATCAGTCCCTTGTATCCAGAGCTTGCCAGAGCACTGATTATATGTGTAACAGGTTGTGTCCACCTAGTAAGAACTTGCCCAGTGGATCTGAGCCCCTGAGGTCAGTGAAACCTGACATTGATGCTGCAAGCAAATATTAGAATCATCTTCCTCAATGGGCACCATCATGACTATGGAAAATCAGGCCATTAGGCCTGAGTCTAAATCAGCATTTAAAGGAGCACCATGTAGTGCTCCACATGGTGAAATGGATCTTGCCATGTCAACTTATGGCATGGGAAGTGAGAGTGGGGTGATGCTGAGAGGGCTGCTAGCAGCTATTCCCATTTGACACACTATAGTGGGCTTAGGAGGCATTGCCACTGAGGGCACTTGAGTGTCCTCTGCCAGATTCTACCCAATGATAGACCTGGAAGGGTTGGCTGTACAGGAGAGAAAAGGAATAATACCTTTGCATGCAACCACAGTGCTAGGGGTGGAAGGTCTCAGGTCCTTCCCAGTGACTGCAGAAGAATGCCAGGAGCCTATCTTAATGAATACATCTTTAAGGAATAATGCTAGAGAGCTTCACATAGCAAGGAGCACTGTGAGACTGATGTCCTCTGCATTGATAAAAACAATTACAGAGGATGTTAGTGACACCTCTGACACAGACAGTGAAACCATCCCATAGGACATCATCTGCCAGAGGGTGCTGGTGTTCTGGCAAAGTCATATTGAGGTTACAAAGGCCTCAACATAGGAGCACTTAGCTGTAACAATAGTCAAGCATATAGTAATCCAATGGTCACTGTGGGATGGGATCATCCCAACTGACCCTATAAAGTTCATGGAACTTCATATGGTATTTTTAGTGCAGGAGGTAACTGGCTACCCCCAGTGAAAGAAATTGTGAGGATCTCAGATATTCTTGGATTGCCATCACCATTTGTTGGAGCTGCACAGCCACCCCTGCCTTCCCCAGTCAATGAGGCATTGACCCTATTGCAGATGCCACAGCAGATTGGGGAGATGCTATGGGACTATGCAGTGCAACAAGCTGCAGTAGACTGTTAGAGACAGGCTACATTGGGCATACTAGCAGCAACCAATCTGGCATCAACCTTCTGCAATCAAATCACAGAAGATGTTGTTCATCATTGTCTGGAAGGTGGCTGGACTGTTAGTGAGACCAAAGAACATCACAAGAGGTTCAAAGAGTCTGCAATTGGTTCTGAATGCTGCCTTTTACTCATCTCCTTCTTTGATGCACATATTGTTGTAGCTCCAATGGACATCCAACTTGGTGAAGTAACATGCACTTCAAAGATTGTTGACAAGTTTGGAAACAAGTGGCAAGGGATAGTAATTCTTCACCATCACCACATTCAAGACTTAACAGTCTTGAACTAGAAAAAGCAACCTGTCCTTCTCAATAAAGAAGACTGGGGAAGTCATTGGATACTTTGAAGGTTGTATTTGACCAGAGCTAAGGTTATTCTACAGGAATGCATCCAGCTTATCCTGCTCATAGGGCACAAATGCATAGACCTTGCAGCTGGAGGGCTCTGCACCAGGTAGCAGCTCAATTGCATAGTCCCATTGCTTGCATTCTGGGAGAAAATCAAATGATGCCTTAGCAAATACATCCTCAAAGTTATGAAAGTGATGAGGAACTGTGCGACACAATGGCTTGGGCTGGGAGTTTGCTGCAAATGCCTTGGCTAGTTGTTGAGAGGTTGTCTGACTAGCCCACATCTCTGCTGCTGTAGGAGGAGAGCAGAGTGTGGTAGTATAGATCCTATCACCTACCTTGATGCTCTCATTTGGAGACTCAGGGTCCAGAGTGCTGGCAAATTCTCCCTTACATCTCTCATCTTCCTGGGGTTTGCATCCAGCACCTCAGACATCCTTATAGAGGGCCTCTCTATAAAGGAATGCCAGAGTCAGGGGGATTCAAGAGGTTGAGATCAGCATAAGGGAGATGCCCTGCATGACAAGCATGCATAGTGGCATGCTTGTGGACCTTTGCATTGTGCTCCTGGTAGGCTTCTTCTCCACAGGTCATGCAACAATAGGGGCAGTGACCCATCTTCACCCCATCCTTGGTCTAGTCAATTCCAGGGTTATGTTTCTGTAACCAGGTGAACCCTAAGATCATGTCTTGCTTCCCCAGCTAGTGATAATAAAAGGGGCATGCTCAGAATGGTCCTGACAACAAAGCACCAGATTCACCACTGAAGAGATAGAGCCAGCTTTGTTGAGCATGCCATCAACATTGTATATGAGAATTAGACAAAAGAGGAGGCAGGTAGTGAGGTGGTGTTGTTGCACATATTTTGTATTGAGAAAGAGGCCTGTTACTCTGGTAACAAGCAGGGCAACAGTGCTCCAGGTCTGCTGAGTGTCTGTTGTCTCAAAATTCACCTGTAGTTTAAATGAGTTGGTGGAGGGAGTGGAAGCAATGACATAGCAGCAGGGGAGACAATGTTCCCATGCAGATCAAGGGCATGGGCCAAGAAGTGTATTCCCAGCTAAGGCTCTAGCCAAGAGGGGGGCTTGTATGGCTGGAGGGATGCCTATTGTTTTGGGCATAGTATCAAGGGCAGCAACAGATATATTAGATTCTATGGACAGGGAGGCAAAACACTTAGCACTAGGCAATAGAGGCATATAGGTCATCTGTTGCCTTTTTCAAAATCCTCCTCTGACTTAACAGGTGTGACATTTAACTCACTGACAGTCTTATCAACAAGGGTGACTGTGGACACATTTGGGGAAGGGGGCCTTGCTATGTCCCAGGCAGCCAGGAGTTTGGACTAGTAACTCCTTCTTCTCAGCAAAAGGAAGATAGCATAGTTCTAACCCTTGAGGGCAGTAACAGGCAATGTTGCCAGCCTTTCCACAATGTCTGCAGAGCAGGGGGAGGGAGGAATGTTGATGGGATGCATCCACATCCATAGGGACACCTGCTGGCAGGAGTCAAGGAAGCACAGGAGGGGGAGCCTTCAGAGGGGCAGGACAAGCAAAAGGAGCATTGAGAAGTGAGGCTTAGAGAATGAACCCTGCTTTATGTAGTGGTTTAGTCTAAAATGCCTTCTTTTTGTAGCTTCCACACATACTGCTTTCTATCTGATCCAATCCTGTTAGTCTTTGTCTCATCTGTCCACAATGCCCTTTTACAGTCCTTCACAGCTCAGTTGTGATGCTCTTGAGCCCATTTAAGTCATAGTTGCTGATGTCTAACTTTGAGCATAGGAACTTTCCTTTTTGTAAAAGACCAATACCCCTCCTTCTTCAGCACATTCCAGACAGTTTGAGGAGACAGGGTTGGAAATGATTTTGTTGATATAATTGGTGGCCTGAACAGCTGTATCAAGTCTCCCAGCTGAGATTTGTCAAACAATAGCCTGTTTATCATGTGGAGTAGGCTTAGCTGGACAGCCTCCATGTGGTTTTCCTTGTCCATCTCCAACTCTATCAATCCTCCCAATAGTAGACTTCCCTAGACTGTTTTTAGCCCCAATCTGATGCAGAGAATACCCTTGAGCAAGGAGAGAAGCAACAGTAAAGCATTGTGCAGAAGAAGTAGCTTTCATGATAGTAGTTGAAGGTCAAGATGTGGTTCAACTAACTTGAACCACTCCCAAATCAAACCAAACATGGTCACATGACTCTGTTGATATTCCCACATGCAACTTACTCTTTATTTCTGACTAAAATAGGGATAAACCTGCAAAGTTGAAGATGCTCAAAAAACTGTCCTAATGAGTGAATATTTAAAAATGACCATTACTTCATCAGATTTGAATTACATAAACTAAAATGCAATTTGTAGCCATGATGCCATAGTACTTTACATGATTTAACTAGAATTTTAAATACTTCCAATTCTTCATGCCAATATCATCTTTCAAAAAGTATAAAACATTGGCACAGTCTTATAAGCCACTATAAGTATCAGGGAGTGCAGGGCAGAGTATTTTGGAGTGTGCCATCATTGTAGCACTAAGGTGGGCTGGTGGCAACATTGTGTGAAGTGTAGAGGCTGTCCAAAGAGTAGGAGTAGGGAGGGGGAGATTGTCAAGGAGGATCTGGTGGAAAAGAGCAATATTTTCCATGGAGTGGCATAAATTGGCAAGTTTATTGGTGTGAAGGGTAAGATAAGCTTGGGTAGACTGCACCTAAGTCTCTAGAGCTAGCAAACAGTGTCAGGCTTTGTTCTGAGGGCTAAAAGAGTCCTGGGAGTCAACTGGTGGCATTAGGGTAGACATAGAGACAGTTTGAGCTGATTGGACACAATGGTAGGAGATCTCTAGGAGCAAAGGTAAGTGAACTTGGAGGGTAAACCCACCACAAGCAACAGGAGATGGCTAGAGGGTGGCTCCCAGGCCAAAATGAAGAGACTGTTCTGCTGTAAGGGCAACTTTTGGAGGCTGTGGCTAAATCACACAACTGGCAGAGGGAAATCCAAAGTATATTCAGAGTCTATGAGGAGTTGTAGAGATCATGAGGAGTTTTAGAGGTCTAGCTACTCAACTGGCAGAAGGAGATCCAAAGAGAACAGTCTAAGGATTCCCAGTGCCAGTGTTCAGAAAAATTACTCTACAGCTTCTAGGAAACACACTCAACAATGACTGAGTCCAGAGTCTGATCCAGAAACAGAAGTTCATCACAATCAGCCTTGGTCTCCTGCCTTGTGAATTGTAATCACTCTAAAGTAGGTAGCACCATTGGATAGCCCTGTTCCCAAAAGATTGCAATAAAAGAAACAAGAATGGGGGTCTAGGCCTGGGTAGTCCCCTGACAGAGAAATACAGTTCCCCAAGCTTTTTATGTAACATTTCTGTTATGAGTTGTGCAGCTTATAGCTCACAACCCATAAGTCAAAACCAGTTATTGATGCTGTTTATAAGTGTGAAAGTAAGGTGCTGCCTTATATAATAACAGGAAGTACAGTATATGAGCAGCATCACATGATGCTGCCAAGTAGTATCATTATAATATAATTCATTAAGGAATATATTGTCTCAATGTAATGGTGGTCCATTACTTAGCTCCTTTGCAATCATCCATGGCCACACACATAAAAGAGATGGTGAAGAAAGGGAGTGGAATATGGAATCCCACCCATGAAATGATACCAGAAACCCCATGGAATCTCTTACATGATGTGATAGATATGTAGTAGAACAATATAGTCTTACAAAAGTGATATTGGGCAAGGTGGGTTCAGGCATACCTGCCCAACTATGTGCTAGTAAAATTGTTTGGGCTCTCAGCATGCCCATTGTTGAGTAGTTCAGTCTGCCCATCTATCTATCTGCAAAGATAGAGCTTCTTTGCTACTCATTATGTCAGCCCAGCACTTAGAGGTGACATGAGTCATCTCAGTAGAGCTGCTAGAGCTAGCCTTAAATGTGGCTGGAATAGCAATCTTGGTTGCAATAGCTGCAGTCAAAGGACCAGAAGCAACAGTTTCAGTTGCCTCTGTGCTGGCCATAGTAGGAGCAGAAGCTCCATTGTGAGAGTCTGATTCCATTGACTCTCTAGTGGTTCAGCCTGGGAGGGCATGACTGGTGTGGCAGATGGGCTGGAGGATGCAGCTGATGACATGATGGAGGGCCTATTACACAGGACTGGTTTTGGAGAGAGCAGAGACTAGTTGAAATAATATAAACCTCAGTGACAGTAGGAACACTGAGGTGTTGAACTGAATTAAGCAATGAAAAACAAATGGAACAGTAAGTAATAATAAGTCCAGTGTAGGTCACTTATATTCTGAACAGGGCTCAGCCTCTAGTGGAGCTGCAGTGGGGTGGTTGGAGCCTGTAGAGAGCTCTTCCATTGCTGTCATAGAGGCATTCACCACCTCTGCTAGTTGATGCTGCAGATAGGAAGATGGCTGGTTCCCTATAACACAGCAATTTGGATGCAGTTATAGGGGAATGACCTTGGCTCTCCTAAAGCTGTAGGAGCACTTGGATGTGCTCCTAGTCATCATAAGTGGGTTTGTACTACCCAGCATAGGCTTCTAAGGCAGGAAGTTTGCCTATGAACCTGAGTTGACTATGACTTTCATTATTGACCCATGTAAACAGGTCAGTATGCAGTGAACTCCTCAGACCAATGGTGGTCTAAGTAACATATACTGTAGGGATACATATGATTGACCTACATTGGGAGAATGTGGTTGACAAAGAGGTATCTAATGTTCTCTATCATGCTGAGATTGTTGCTATGTGCAGGCTGGATGTTCAGCCTATGCAAGGCAAATATGTAGGGGGTAAATGTATTGAATTCCCCTACTTCTTAGCAGTAGTTGTCCACAATGTCTCTTTAGAGATGCAGCTGGGCCACTATCATGGCAAATACACTGTTTATGCACTAGGCATTGTCAGGGCCACCACCTGACCCAATACATATCTGAAGACTGATTGTTGGTCTATGCAAAATGATGCATTGATGGCCATGCCTGAATACAAGTTCTGAGAACCTGAGTGGCTGTGCTGCAGAATATACTGTGACCACATGTCAATATCAAAATGTCAGTCAAGTGGGACTTGGTTAAGTTCCACTCCCTAGGTGTTATTATCTGCTCAGCCCAGCATGGCTGACAGATAGGATGGCAGGGGGATCAATTTCCAATGTCAGTCTCCTCATGGCAGCAAAGTCTCTAACTCTGTAGGGGTCAGCTCTATGACATGATGCATGGTGCAATCCCCCTGCTCTGGAATAGTGAAGGAGATTCAATGGAATTCCTATAGGAGGAGAGTAGCATGAATCTGCTCTCAGATTATAATGTGAGCATGATGCTCTTGAATAATTCAGCACATCAGCCAGACTAGTTCAGGATTCATGGGCATCCATTGAGGAGCCCATCAGTACAACATTTTGTAATGCAGGAATAAATGAGATATCTCTGCCATCTTGCTTGTATAAGCAACTAGCACTTCATTGCCAGCAAAGACAGCATTAGTCACTGGTGACCAATAGAAGTAAGGTGCAACATATTCCTAAAGTCATTGCACCACTCAAAGTGCCCTTGCACAAACATTGTTTCCCAGCCATCTGGCAGGCAGCTGGGCACTGTATCATTAAGCTGTTTAAGGTTCATCTTGGACTTCACAGCATTAATAGTTAACATCCATTTGGCATTAGCATTATGACTCTTCTTACAACAATGTGCAGCATCATTGTCATCAGAGTTGCTGTCCAAGAAATGTCTCTTGAATATTGCAATGTCATCTTCATCATCACTCCCCAAGTCATCTGCAGCTGTGATGCCAGCTGCTGAGGACTGCTTAGTGACAAAGTATTTTTTGTCACAGGGGTTGCAATGAACCATAAGGATGTGCATCTGTGACAGGGAGGCTAGAAACATATAAGTCCTTGGTTTGAGGACCTTGATTGTTCCCTGTGGCACATCTGCTAGAAAGGCCACCAGAGTATCAATGATCACAGAGTCATTGGCCACCTTGATGGTCACATGTGAGGTGGTGGGTTTTACTGAGCCCACCTTAGCAGTTGCTGGCTTGGAGGGGTGGGTCAAGGTCTTGGGCACCCCAAAGTCAGGACATATATTCATCAAGAGGTTATCCCCCATGGAAACCTGGTCATTGTACCTCAACAAATACAGAAGGCTCAGTAAGGGCCTTCTTTGGTTCTGGAGGTTAAGGAGGGGAAGCTACCTGCTTTCCTTTTCCCAATGCTGAACAGAAGAGGTCCAAATGGACCTTGTCCCTCTAAGAGCAGACATATTCAAATTTGTTCAGAACTTGGAATAATGCCAATTGCACTACTAGATTATCAAGGATGTCAGCTCCAACACCCTATGGCACTCCAGCATTGTGTAGCCACTGGAGCAGTTGAGCAATCTGCTCATCCACTGCAGTAGAGGGCTTGGGCTCTTTTTCTTTGCCCTTACCATTTTTCTTGGTGAAAAAGCATCACTCTACCATCTTCCAAGTAGTCAATGAGCAGGCTGGACCCCCCTTGGCCTGTATGGAAGGCAACAACATGGTTGCCTTCCCCTTTCCCTTTATATTTGTGGGGGCAGCCACTGGGCATCCTGATGCACTAGAGGATACAGGAGGTGCCTTTGTTGGGTGCACCATAGATGGCATAGGCAGATATGCCCACTGAGAAGAGAACAACTCTATCAGTGCTGTGATTGATACTGGCCCATCATCATCCACCTTCATTGTGCTAGAAAATAGTGGGGCAGGGACCAAGATCCCTACATGTGGTGAAATTGTGGCAGGTCAACATTGACCTGCCATACCCATTGCTTGGCTCAAACTAGCCACTGCAGTTGGGGCCACAAGGAATTCTGGCAACATGGTTGGTCATTTTCATGGGTTTTCCAGAGGGGGAGGGGCTCAAGAAGTGGCTCTGGACCAGTGGTTTAGTCCCAGGTGTGAAGGTCACTGGGGATGGAGCAAGCCTGGGAGCAGACAGAGAGGCCAACAGTGTCTGCAGCAGGCTAGTCAAAAAATCCTCCCATATGGTGGAGGGGCCACAGAATGGTGGAGGCCATGTTGAGCTCCCCCTGTTGGTGAGGAGTTGGGGCTGGTGCCTCTTCCCAGGTTTCTGTCAGTTACTCTTTTGCACATGGGAAGATCAAGTGAGGTCAACAGGATCCTCAAATTGTTGGAGGTCTGGACTGACATGAATTTCCTTGACCAAGGCCCATAGTTCATCCTGGAGGTCAAAGCCCATGTGTTCCTCACATTTTCAGAGATGGTGCCTTATTGATAAAGTATATAGAATTTTAGAAGGTGGTTAGCTCACTGTTCTGGGATTCTGGAGATATGATGGTGCCTTAGGCTGATGAGAAGGGGGCATGGGTGCACTTTGCAAACTCTGTGGGGGTAATCTGGAGCACACATATTGCACTGCTGGGAGTAAGCTCTAACCTGTTGCTGATGCTCCAGGGGGGAAGGTGAGGTTAGGACAGGTGGGATGGCAAGGGTTCAGGGTCAAGAGAAGCATGTATCAAATTGCTCCAGGGGAGCAGGGACCATGGTTGGGCTGGGATAAGCATAGTAGAGCCCCAAGGCATAGTAGCCCATGCTAATGGGGGCTGCTGGTACCCAGGTGGGTAGCAGAGTTTTGGGTAGTCCTCTGGGTAGCACCTGCAGGTAGACTGCTTTATTGGCCTGACCAGGAGGGTAGCACCAATCTTGGGGGGCCCCTTGGCTGATTGAGAGGCTATAGGGTACCTGGTCCAGGTCCAGAGCCCAATACTGAGGGGTCAGTGCAGGGTAGTACTAGGAGGGTAACAGAGGGAGATAGAGTGGTTGGGTATCCATGGCATGATAAGGGACATAAATTGGCCTGCCATAGGTGTCAAATTGATAGCCAGCAGGTGGATACAGGTAAGTGTGCATAGACATTGTGAATGGGGTAAGGGAGAGTCTTGATATTGTGTCAGGTTCCACTAACCTTAGGGGCTCAGAAACACTGGGCAAGTCCTTACTAGGCAGACATAACAAGTACATGCACCTACAAGTACTCTGGGTGAACTCTGAGAAAAGGGAAATATCAAGACAAGTCTGAGGAAGCAAGCAGAAACAGTCTGGGAAGCTCTGGGGTAGTGCATGTAGGTAGCAAGTGCTGGGGCACAAGGGATGGAGATCCAGGGGCAGCTAGTAAGGAAGCAGGTTGACATAGTCATGCAACTAAAAGGAGCAGGACCAGGATCAAGAGATGATTAAGCATTAAAATGATCAAGCCTCAGGGAAGGTTCAAAATGGAGTCTAAGAAGGTGACAGATCAGATAAGATTAGAATAACCAGAAGATATGAGGATAGACTGGGAGACTTGAGAATAAACTGGTGGATGTGAAGATAAACCAGAAGACAAGAGGCACAAGACAAGACAAGAACAAAAACAAGATAGAATTAAAATAATATGAAGAAAAATGAGTCCAGAATACAAGACAAAACTAGGGCACTAACATTGTTAAAAGTCTTTGGCTGAGGCTGGGGGAGTAATGGGGCCTACCAGAGGAAGTGCCAGGGCTTACCAGAGAAGCATTGAAGTCTGCCATGGCAGACACTGGGAGTGGGAGTTGGAGATGGGCTGTGACAGCATTGTCACTTGTCTTATATGGGTGTCACAATGACACATGAAACTTAGGATGTAGCCTCCATTTACAGAGGGCCATTGACAACTCCAATTTGTAGTTAGAAGTCTCATTGGAGATTTCTGAAACTTTGGATGGCCCAACCCACCTAAGGCAGAGCTTTCTAGCTCTGCCTTTTGGGAGGTTGAGGTTCTGCATTGAAAGGTACACTAGAAAATCTTTCTCCAGCAGAGGATCAGGTCATCAACACATATTTGACTTCTGCATCTTCCAGATGTATGCTTCAGTTATTACATTGTGTGCCACAGCCAAGTTCACTGGAGCTTGGCAGGCAAACTCTCTGATTTCTCTGGAATTAACAGAATCCAACCTGATCTTGCAAATCATGGACAGCATGTACATGATTTTCAATTTGAATGGTGCATACTTAGTCATTTCTGAGATTCTCATGTCAATTGCAAACTCAGTTAAATCTATACAATCATTCAATTCTTTTGATCTGGGCACACTACTGTGTGCAAGGTCTGACCAACATTCCTCAATGCAGTAGAATGGAACTATGAGATCCATGACAAGGAGATGCTTGCCATTATTTGGTTTTCTGAAGAATGGCAGCATTTTTTGAGGGCACACAGCATAGGTTTGCAGCTTGGACAGACCACAAAAATCTTGAGTACTTCCATACAGCAAAGAAACTCAATCAATGCCAAGCTCAATGGTCCTTGAATCTGGCCAACTCTGACTTCTTGCTGCATTACAAACCTGGGCAGAGCATGGGAAAACCAGATGTGCTGTCTTGGAGTGTATCATGGCACTGGGGCAGATGATAATGACAACATCATTCTCCTCAAGCCTAAGCTCTTTGCCATTTGTGCTCTCAAAGGGATTGTGTTCCAGGGGGATGAGGCAAACATCTTTAAGGATATTTGACAAGGAAATTGGAAGGATGTGCAGTTGCCAGGGCAGCTCAGGCCCTTCAAGCCTAACAGGCTAGTGGAGTTAAGTCAGTATATGCCAATGGGTGGGACCTCCAGAATGGGCTTCTAACATTCCAAGGGCAAATCTATGTACCTAACATCCCAGAACTCTATTGATGCATTGTAGAGCAACACCATGACTCCTGTGTGACCAGGCATCCTAGTAGATGGAAGACCTCAGAGCTGAAATCCCAGAACTATTGGTGGCCCAGATATCCCAGTATATGGGCACCTACACCAGCACTTGTGACCTCTGCCTTTGCACCAAGCCCCACCATCATTCACCCATGGGTCAGCTCCACCCTCTTTCAATCCCAAATGCCTGCTGGAGTGTCACTTCAGTAGACTTCATTGTTGAGCTCTCAGATGCTCATGGGTACAATGCAGTCATGGTGGTAGTGGACCTTTATGGAAGCAGGCCCACTTCATCCCTACTCACACCACATGTTCTGCTCTGGAAGTGGCTAGCCTATACCAGAAGAACATCTGTAAGCTCAATGGTCTGTTAGATGAATATGTCTCTGACCATGGTCACCACTTTGTGGTGGAATTCACTAGAGAACTGTATTGCCTGCTTGGAGTGAAACTCCACAAAAACACAGCTTATCACCCTCAGTCAGATGGGCAGACAGAGCATATCAATGAGGAACTGGAGCAGTATCTCCACCTGTTCTGCAACAAATGGCAGGATGACTGGGATGAGCTTCTGCCTGATGCCAAGTTCCAGTATAACAATCATGTTCATTCTTCCACTCAGACAACTCCCTTCTTCCTGGATACTGGCAGACACCCTTGCATGAGATTTGAACCTCAAGCATGTCCCTCTGAAAATGACTTGGTGAACAAATTTGTGGGTAGGATGTAGAAGGCATAGGAGGAGGCAAAGGCAGCATTGGCAAAGGCAAAGGATAACATGGCATGGTACTATGATTAACAGCAGACCCCAGCCCCTACATACAAGCCAGAGACTGCATGTATCTGGACAGCTCAGACATAAAAACAACAAGGCCATTGCAGAAGCTATTGCATCATCACCTTGAGCTCTTTGTGGTGGAAAAGAAGGTAGGGCCATTAGCATACTGCCTGAAGCTCCCTGCCAGCCTGTTTCAACTGCACCCAGTCTTTAATGTGGTCAAGCTATTCCCTGCTCCAGAAGACCTGATCCCTGGGCATCATCCAAAGGCACTCCATAACCAATTCTAGTTGAAGATGAGGAGGAATATGAAATGGAGGAGATTTTAGATAGCAGGGCATGTCAAGAGAAGTTACAGTTCAAGGTAAGGTGGAAGGAATATGGCATTGAAGACATCTCTTGAGAACTACAGGCCAACACATGTGCACCAGCCCTGATTTGGAACTTCTATCACAGGCACCCCAATGCACCAAAGGTGATTCAAGGCATCTACCCAATATCAGCAGCTGACCAAGCTGTCTGCAACTTATTCTACCCAGTGTGTCAAGATGCTACATGCTAAGGGGGGGTGATGTCAGAGGACTACCCAAGGCTAGACCCCCATTCTTGTTTCTTTTATTGTAATTTAATACGAGGCTGCTGAAAGAAGGATGGAATGAGAAGAGAAAGATGAGGGAATAAGACAGAAAGATGAGGGAATAAGACTTTGAGGTTCATGCGCAATGTTGCGGGAAAGAAATGATATTTCTTGAGTCCAGGAACAGTTCTCAAGCATCGGGGTTTCCCTCCCGAGAGTGAGAGGGGCTGAAGCTCAAGCCATGGAGGTGTAGTCCCGAAGAGCCGGAGGCTCGAAAGGGGCTAGATGAGGATGGGCCATATGAAGGAGGGAGGAGAGGTGGAGCAACCTGACGGGGTCGTTTTCAATGTAAAGCTTGTATGCATCGCTGCGCCACCTGCCAAGGAGCTGGATCTCATAGTCCGAATAGCCAGCTGCTGCTGCTGCGGACGCGGCACCCCGCTGGAAGCTGTGGCCTGCAAATGGCTCAGGGCTGATGCCTGCGAGGGCCAGGGCGTTGCGGATTTCCTTGATAAAGTGCGTGTAGGACAATGCTTTACCGTCGGGTTGCTCGAAGAGTGGCACGCTGTCGTCGCGTGGGAGTGAGGTGTACAAGGCCTTGAGTGCTGCAACTGGGCAAGAGGGCCGGCTGGGCGCTGCTGCTGCTGTGATGGTGACCCCTTTCCTAAAGGGATCTGTTTTGGATGTGGGAAGGGTGAGCCTGACGTGTGTGGCAGCTTCGAAGCTTGGGAGGAATTGTATTGCCCCACGGGACAGGTCGAGGCTAGAGTTGAATTTGCCTCCCTTTCCAACAGTGAATTTGCCACTCCGCAACAGACCAGAGTAAGCGAGGCAGCAGGCAGCGTAGATGCTGGTGTGCCCGGGTGTGATGCCCGGCCTGAGGTGAGTGAGCAAGGCATTAAGGATTGGGAGCATGATTGGCTGCACTGGCCACCAGTTGCGTTCGCCGTGGAAACGTTTGATGCCTCTGAGCAAATGCTGGACAACAGGGGACTCGAGTGCTGTGAAGGGAAGATCAATGTTGACATGGAGGGAGCGCACCGAGGCCAGGTATGCTTTGATGGTCTTGGGTTGAATGCGGGCGCCGAGGCTCGCAACCCAAGACAGAATTGCGGGCTGCGAGGCTGGGAGAACGGAGCCGTTGGGGTTATAGAGGCTGTTGAGCTGGATGTGGCAGACGAATTGCTTTTGGCCTGTTGAGTAGGTTTGGTGTGTGCTGCTGGCGAGCCCATGCCAAAGATAGAAAGCGACGGTTTGGGGGTGGTGCCTGTTTTGTTCGTACCACCAAGCCGGAGGCACTTCGAGGTGGGTTTCTGTTTCAACCATGGTGCGATTGAGAACATGCGTGAATAAGAAAAACGAGAAGCAGCGTCAGCAATTGAATTTTTGGTGGAAGAAAGCCACTCAGAAGAAAAAGAAAAATTGAGACGGCAGGCCAGGGCTATCAAGTGCTTCACGAGTTTCATGGTTGGGGGGGAACGAATGGATTTGTTGCGGATGGCATTGAAGACAGCCTCGTTGTCGACGTGGAAGGTGACATGAGTTCCTCTGAGTGAATCGCCCCAGCAGAGGATGGCGTGAACGACCGCCAGCATTTCCTTCACTTGGATGTGGGCGTGGCGGAGGCGCCGGGGACATCGCGCTGAGAACCATTCCGAGCCAAAGTGCCCGCCTATCCCTTTTGATCCACTAGCGTCTGTGAAGATGTCAACAAGAGGACGGGCTGGGGAAATGAAGCGAATGCCGTTCCAGCTCGGTGCAATGGTGCCCCACCACTTGATGTTGCTGCGGGCCGCATGCGGGATGTGGCGCACGACGAATGGAGTGGCGGGAAATGCTGAAGCGAAGTTGTGTAGGCTGTGAATGAAGGCGCGGGCCATGGGGATGACCTGCGACGCGAACTGCAGGAATCCTGTTAGTTCCTCGAGGTCTTGTCGGGTGCATGTGCTGCGGGAGGCCCACGATGTGATGAGCTCCTGCAAGTACTGAAGCTTGTCCAATGGGAGGCGCACCTCCATAGCTAGGGAATCGAGCTCTAGACCGAGGAATTCCATTGTAGTGGAAGGTCCCACAATCTTGGAAGGCTGAAACAAGAGCCCAAGCTGTTTACCCACGTCGAGGGCCCATGAAAGAGACCTGTGGACGAGAGATTTGGGGGTGCATGGGTTGAAGATGCTGAGGAAGTCATCGAGGTAGTGGCGGATTCGGGCTGGCAGGTTGCGCTGCAGGATCCAGTGCAGCGCTTCTGCGAATAGGTTAAAGATATATGGCGCAGAATGAGCGCTGAACGCGAGTACCAGATTGTGATAGTACTTTCCTAGCCATTCGAAACCCAGCGGTGGCCAGTCAGACTGGCGCACTGGGATGTGGCAAAACGCGGATTCGAGGTCGAGCTTGAGCATCAGGGAGCCCGGCCCTGATGCGATGAGGTCAGCTATGGCTCGGTTGATCATGTCGTACATGATTGAGGCCTCGGAGTCCTGGATTCTGTCATTTACGGAGCTTCCTTCTGGCCATGAGAGATGATGGATTCGGCGGATTTTTGACGAGCGCTTACGTATGACTGCCCCGATGGGTGAGGTGCGGAAGATGTTGAAGGGGGGGACAGGGAAAGGACCTTGTGTGCGTCCGTTGACTATTTGGGAGGCTATGTCCTCCGAGAGGGTATCGATTGTAGTTTGATCAGTGAGGGCTGATTTGAGATTGACGCAGTCGTAGCTTAGTGAGCGGTCTCCCGTGAACCTGATGTCAGCCCCAAATGATATTATTTGAGATAGTGTATTTACTAGAATGGGTTCTGGATACTCTTTTAAGTAGTGCGACCACGCCTGTAGATTGAGCGTGGAAAGGACGCGAGGAAGATGGGATGTGTCTGTGAGGGGTGCATTGGCTCGCGGGCTTGTATTGGGGCAAGGGAGCGGGATGGGAAGAGATGGGTCGAGGGGTAGGAGAGCCGAGAAAACGAGAGATGAAGACGAGCCCGAGGATAGGCCTGGGCGAGATGCGTGGATTTGCGGGCAACGACTCGCCTGGCCTGCTTCCTAATCTTTATGCTGGTGCTTCCCGTGATCTGTCTTGCCGCACGTTGTGCACGCGTGAGGCCGACCCCATGGGCACGGAGTGGTGGTGCAACGCCCGTCGTTATACTTCCTACAGGCTTTGTTGGGGTTGGACGCTGCCTTTGCTTTGGCAGGTTTTGATGGCACAGACTTTCGGTGAGCATACACATGCTCGGAGAGCAGGTCGTTGTCCCGCTTCCCCCATTGAGAAAAGTCTCCTGCGGCCATCTCGGCCCTTCTGCGATTGGAGAAGACTGTGTGGTAATCAAACACGGCAGTCCACTCGTACTCTGCGATCAGCTTGATGAGGTGGGCGGTGTAGCAAAAGAACGAGCTGGTGGCTGATGCGTTGTTAACATGGAATGCTAAGATATCGAAGTACGTCTGCAGGGGCACGATTACGGAAAAGGGGGTCTTGTATTCCTTTGCCGCTCAGTTGCTCACTTCGAACTGATTGGTCGAGCCATTAAAGGTGTAGGCTACTTCCCTGTCGCAATTTGTTGGATCAAGTTTGTGGAGGTCCGTGGCCTTAAACTCGTGGGAGATGATAGCCCCAATGACCACCGAATCGACGTCGGGGAAGTGGGTGCAAAGGGAGAGGGAAGCAGCAGAGGACGCACCATTGAGGCCTACCCCTGGGATAGGTGGCACGAATGCGGGTCCGGGGAGTGCAGGTGCTGGCGTGGGTGTCGTGGTGAAGGTGGGAGTGGATGCTGTGGGAGTGCTGTTAAAGTGCACCAGAAGGTCCTGCATCATTGCTCGGAGCTCTGCTTGAGAATCGCGAAGCGTGGTGAGCTCGTCGGTGACAGATGTGTCAGTAGAAGTCATGATAGTATCAGGGGGACTTGGAGAAGCTCTAATAAAATGACCATCTGGTGCCCTTAGAGACGGTGCGGGCATGCGCGATCGAGCGCATGCGGATGATAAAACGCATGACGTAGTGTGGGTCCAACGAGCGGCGCTGTGAGCGCAGTGTGAGACGACTTGTAAGTATAATAATCTAAGTAAGCTTACCTGCGAGCGCAGTGTGAGACGACGGGGTCATCACGGCTGCGCTCCACAGGTATTAAGTGATTCTGGAACAATGGGCGGCCTGTGAATAAAGGGTGCTGGTGGCCCGTGTGGCCAAAGGCCAGGGCCAGATGTGCTGGATGTGACGAGTGAGGGATATCTTATCTAATCTTGAATTAACCCTGTGCAACCCCTACACACACACTTGCCTGATCCACTTTGGAGACAGGTACTTCCAACCCAGGGTTGTCTAATAGCACTACTTTAGAGTGATTACAATTCATGAGGCAGGAGATTGAGGCTGATTATGATGAACTTCTATTTCTGGATCAGACTCCAGACTTAGTTGTTGTTGAGTGTTTTTCCTAGAAGCTGTAGAGTAAATTTTCCAAGCACTGGCATTGGGAATCCTTAGACTGTTCTCTTTGGATCTCCTCCTGCCAGGTGAGTAGCTAGACCTGTACAACTCCTCATAGACTCTGAATATACTTTAGATCTCCTTCTGCCAATTGTGTGATTTAGCCACAGCCTCCAGAGGTCACCCTTACAATTTCATGAGCTAATTAGTCTGAAAGTCAATATACTCATCCAGAGATCTCTTTCCTTGACCATACTGAGCACAGTAGTGGAAAGAAAGTGCAGCAATCTTGGCAGGGTCAAGGAAGACATCAGCTTAAAATTTATGTTCAAACTCATCCCAACTTGCAAAACTTTCCACACCTCCTTTCCTTTGAAAGACTTGCAGTGTATATGTCAAAACATGGCCTAGCTTCATATAAGAAAGGACCTATCCAATCTTTAAAGCATCAGAGGCAAATGCTTTGCTGCTCAACTGAATATAGGTGATACAGGACTGCTGAAGAAAGCACTCTCCAGTCTTGTGGTCTCCATCAGAAATATCAGAGAGAGCAGGGCAGAGTATTTTGGAGTGTGCCATTGTTGTAGCATTGAAGTGGGCTGCTAGCAATGGTGCAGGAGGTGTAGGGACTGTCTGAGGAGTAGGAGAAGGGAGGGGCAGGCATTCAGGCCTGAATGGAATGAGTGATGGTCTCTGTGAATTGGCATAAACTAATGAGTTCATTGGTCTGAAGAGTGAGAGAAGCTTGGATAGACTGCACCTAAGTCTCCAGAGCCAGAAAATGGTGGCAGGCATTGTCCTGAGGGCTGGAAGTATCAAGGGGATTAGCTGGCAGCATTGGAGTAGTCATGGAGACTATTTGAGCCAGTGTTGGACACAGCAGCAGGGGAGAGACTTCTAGGAGCAACAGCTAACTCTAACAGCTAGAGGTGACTCCCAGACCAAAATGAGAGTCTTGTTCAACTGTAAAGGCAACCTCTGGAGGCTGTGATGTAATCACACAACTGGTACAAGAAATTCCAGAGTTCTAACTACTCACCTGGCAGAGGGAGATCCCAAGAGGACAAGTTTAAGAATTCCCAATACCAGTGTTCAGAAAAATCACTCTAGAGCTTCTGGAAAAAATATGCAACAACAACTAAATCCAGAACCTGATCCAAAAGTGGATCATTGTGAATAGTCATTATTCATGGCCTCAGGGCACATGACAGTACTTGTCACCTGAAAATAGGAGGGAAAACATGAGTAACAGGCCTGGAATAAGGGAAACAAACAGTCCCCTGTCACCTGCACTGCTCCACCAAGAGCAGTTGCAAGGACATGTCTTTGAGGAAAAGGGGATGTACTATCCCATCAGAATGAGCTCTAACTGGCAAAATCTATGGCATTGTCACTTGCATCATGGATCATACCCACCTTTGCTTGCTGTTGCATACACCACAGCAGAGCCATCAAGGCCATTGGTGCCAGGAGGCTCATCATTGTTGGCTGACATTGACACTCTGATGCATACCCTCCTGGACAACAACCTGAATTGACCTCCATCCACATAAATGTCCACAAGCATTTTTTTTTAATTATCAGTCACAGTCAATTAATGCTGAAGCTACAGGTGAAAATTGAGATGGCAGACACCCAGCAGATCTGGAGTGTCATGGCTCTGCTTAACAGCAGAGCAATGGGCCTTTTTCTTGATGCAGGATACATGCAATAATATCACCTCACCACTTGCCCCTTCTCTCATCCAATTCCCACTTACAGTGGGGATGGCATGCTCAATGAATCTGGCTCCATCCATTCAGCCATTGATCTGGCCTTCATTCCTGGGATCATTCAGAACATGCTGCTTTTTCTGTCACCAGCTTGGGGAAGCAGGACATGAGCTTTAGTTGAACCCAACCCTGAGATTTATTGGACAAAGGATGAGGTGAAGATGAGTCACTGTCTCCATCTCTGCAGGACCTGTGCAGAAGAGACTTATGGGGAGCATAGAGCCAAAGTTCATGAGCATGCTGCCATGCACACCTGTCATTCAGGGCACCTACTTTATTCAGATGTTGATCTTCTGAATCACCCCACTCTGACATTCCCTCATAGGGAGGCCCTCTATGGGATTGTCTGAGGTGTTGGGTGTGAAACCAAGGAGAAAGAAGGAAGCAAGGAGGGATTTGCTGCCACTCTGGACAAGTCTCCAGACAAGACCAGCAAGGTAGGTGATAGAATCTATGCTACATCAATTTGCCCCTCACCTACTGCACTGGAGACTTGAGCCAGTCAGACCATGTCTCAGCAACTGGCAGAGGTGTTTGCAGCAAACTCTCTGCCCAGGCCCTCTCTTAGCATGATCCCTTATCACCTCTATGACTTTGAAGATGTATTCTTTGAGCCATCATTTGATTCACTCCAAGAGCACAAACAATGGAATCATGCAATTGGGCTGCTACCTGGTGCAGAGCCCTCTAGCTGCAGGGTCTATGCACTTGTGCCCTATGAGCAGGATAAGCTGGATGTATTTCTGCAAGAGAACCTTAGCTCTGGTTGAATACAACCTTCAGAGTATCTAATGGCTTCCCCAGTCTTCTTTATTAAGAAAAAGGGCAGGTTGCTTTGTCTATTTCAGGACTATGAAGTCTTGAACACAATGATGGTGAAGAATTGCTATCCCTTGCCACTCATCTCTGAGCTTGTCAACAATCTTTGAGGTGCATGCTACTTTACCAAGTTGGATGTCCATTGAGGCTACAACAATGTGCACATCAAGGAGGGAGATGAGTGGAAGGCAGCATTCCAAACCAATTGTGGACTTTAACCACTGGTAATGTTTTTTTGGTCTCACCAATAACCCAGCCACCCCTTCCAGACAATGATGAATGACATTTTTTATGATTTGATTGCAGAAGGTGTTGTTTGTGTGTACCTTGATGATATTCTCATCTACACTAAAACTTTGGAAGATCATTGTCAGATCACACACCATTGTCCTGGAATGCCTCTGCCAACACCAGCTCTACCTTAAGCCTGAGAAGTGTGACTTTGAGCAGACTAAGGTGGAATACCTGGGTTTGATTATCTCACAGAATGGCTGAGATGGACTCATTTAAGGTGGCAGGTGTGGCTGAGTGGCCTGAGCCAAACAACAAGAAGGAGTATGATGCAGTAATGGTAGTAGTGGACTTTTATGGCAAGCAGGCTCACTTCATCCCTACTCACACCACCTCCTCAGCCCTAGGAGTGACTACCCTGTATCAAAAGAATGTTTGGAAGCTCCATGACCTGTTGGATGGGTATGTCTCAGATCAAGGCCCTCAATTTGTGACAGAATTCACTTGGGAACTATAGTGCCTGACAGTCAGACCAAATATATTAACCAGGTGTTAGAACAGTATCCCTGCCTATTTTGTAAGGAGAGGCAGGATGACTGGGATGAGCTCCTGCCAGACACAGAGTTCAAGTACAACAACCACATTCATTCCTCCACTCAGATGACTCCATTCTTTCTGGATACTAGCAGACACCCTTGAATCAGATTTGAACCTTAGGCACATCCCTTTGAGAATGACTCACCAAATAAATCTGTAGACAGGATGAAGAGAGCCCAGGAGGAAGCAAAGGCAGCTGAATCAGTCACACAATTGGCAGAGGGAGATCTCAAGTCTATTCAGCATCTATAAAAAGTTCTAGCTACTCACTGGCAGAGGAAGATCCAAAGAGAACAAGTCTAAGGATTCCCAATGTCAGTGTTTGGAAAATTTACTTTGAAGCTTCTGGAAAAACACTTAACAACAACTTAAATTTGGTGGAACTCAATCCAAAAACAGAAATCCATTGTAAATGGCCACAATCTCTGGCCTCAGAGCACATGGCCACATAAAAGTGTAATTGTTAGATAGCCCTCAGTTGAAAGTATTTGTCACCAGAAGATGGGAGGACAAACATGAGCAGTAGGCCTGTATAAGGGAAACAAAAGAGCAGTCCCCTGACAATGAGCAAGCATTCATTGACAGAGTTTGGACATATTATTCTGAGATTAGATTGAGGCCTTGCTTCTCAATCTTTGTTCACAGAAATCTGGCCCTATTTGTATTTGCATTTGTTATATTTACATTGTTGGTTTGTGTAGATTTTTGTACATAGAACCTGTCTGCTGAAATATAACCAACCAACCAAATTCTAAGTAGAAGACATTGTAGCAGTATTCTGGAATCCATTATCTCATGTCAGTATCATATAGTTTGGGAAATCCAAAATGTGTCTTGATAATTTTTCAGAAGTCAGAAAAAAAATGTATTGCATATATTAATTGTGACTTTTGGATTATATTACTATCTATAACATATCACCTTCAACCAATAGGACCCAGGCAATGTTTGGCCAAGTTTTCTAGGTGACTTTTTGCTAATGTCAATACTGTGATTGTCTTAACAGATTGTGAAGGGATAGATAAGCACACACTTGTAAATGTGTCCTCCCTGGCATACTGTAAGTGGACTGCATGTAAGAGTACACAAATTATGCAGATAACAAAGTATACAGGTCCATATATGGGCCATGGTAGCTCAGCTGCCACCATCACAGTCCCCAGGGGGGTCACATGCACTTATAAGTGCAAGGTTGGGGGTTCAACTCCTGGCTGAGTGTGCTTGTGTGGAAACATCCTAGACATCACATGTGTTCTTCAATGCTGCCAGGCAAAGCCACCATTCACCATGTGTTCTTTTAAAGGCTTTGTAGGTCAGGCCACCTGATTGAGATACACCAAATGGCATGTGGGACAATGATGCAATGTGACCACCAAGCTCCTGTCTGGACAGAAAAGGAAAGGGTTGCCCAGTGTGGCAATTGGGAGTGGAAAACCATATCTGTTTGGACCAATTGAGCCATAGTCTGGGTGGGTTTGGAAGTTACCATCAAGACTGGTAGGGGTCCAGGGTGCTGAGTTTATAAGTCCCCCCCACTGTAAGTCCTGGCCAACCAGGTGTAAAGGCCGGGGTCAAGAACATGGCATGTGGTGCCTGAACACATAGTATATAAGGATCTGGGCTTGGGGAGGATTTATAATCCTGTTCCCACAATGGTTAAGTGAAGGAAAAAGCACTGTGGAACCAAAGATGAATAAAATAGGAATGGCACAATAATGGCAGATGGTTTAGGACTTAATATGGTGAAGATAGTATGAAATTGATTAGGATCAACTTGGAGTAAAGTAGCTACAAGGCATAACCAGCATACCTGAAAAAGAGTCGGGCCAGAGTACCTAATCAAGTGTCCGTAACTAGCCACTCATTACGTACTGCAGACGGATATACAATGTCTCATGTAACTAGCCCTTGAAGTAATAGGAAAGCGCCTTCGGCGCCGGATGACACACATACACATACACACACAGGCACATACGTGATTGTCCGTGGCAATCCCCCTTCTTGTGGTAATTAACGCGAAGGGCCAACTTATTTTCGGTATGTTTGTTTATCAGTATCTTCAACAACAGCTCCATAAGTAAAAAGACTTTGTAGGAGGGAAAAGCCAGACTAGGAACCCAGACAAAAACACACATGTATATATATGGTACAGATTTGTATCGCCAGGTAGATAAAGATATACGTCGGTAACTAACAAACATCATGAAAGAGTTCGTACGGTATAGCATGTATATACGTCGGTAGCATAGCAACAAAGTTGTGAGAACAATCAAGTAGGGATGAATCTATGACGCCGTAGGAGATGTCGAACGGCACGATGAGAACGTCGATGGACCCAGACATCCTGATACAGGGGAATGGAAGCCCAGGAGTCGACACGATGGCAACACTCGGCTTGCATAAACATCGAGAGTAAACCGGAGTAAACCAAAAGCCTGAGCGAACGACGGGCGGGAGTCAATCAACATATCCGCAGGCCGTGCAGGCCGTACGCCGTGTAACTAGCGACGCCGCGAAAATCAAAATCACGACACAAGATGGAAAAAAAGAAAATGATCAAGAAGATCGTAGTTGAGACGGACCGTTACGGGATAGGGGTAAAAAAACATAGGCAGACGTAGATCAATCGTGATTGTGTCGTTGGTAGAGAACTGGTATAGAAATGATGATAAATGGTGCTTGATAAGGATGACGTAGGGAGGTCGGCGTGATGACAATGCAAGCAAGAAGAAACAGGACTGATGGGTGACAGAGAGCGAGAAAGGAGCTTGAAGGTCTAAAGCGATGAAGTATGAGTCAGCATGTGTTGAAACGAGTTGTAATAAACATAAGCGAAAGGGACAAGTGAACAAGAAATAGAAACCGCAGTCAAAATATCAGATCATCGCACCGCCACACTATGACAAATCCCAAACTGAGAGAACGCGGAGGAAATCGGGAAAGGGTAGAGATTGAAAGGGCGGGAACTGGCCGTGGGGTCATAGGCAACGATTCCCATACGTCCGATCTATTAGTACGCGCCTCGTATCACCACGGTCACGGAATCGCCTGACACCATGCGCAGTGTACAGCGCCACGAGATGTACGGCGACGCACTGCCATATGTCATTTGCCATCTTCGTCTCGTCATTGGTCCGCTCGAGAGAAAAAAACGACAATCAGGCTTGGAAGAGAGAATGAAAACAAAGAATTATCCTTCGTGCGGATCGCAGATCGCGGTTCGTTTGTTGAGATGTAGGTAAGTAGGAGAGAAGTGGCCATGAACATGTATGACAAAGTGGGATCTAAATGAGTGACATTGGGATGATTGTAGTGATCGTGGTGATAGATGATGGACAGGGGTAGGATAATGCGAACAATGAAAGAATGTTGATGCGGAATGTAAAAATGACGAAGGGACGATGATCAAAGGATAGAGCGAAGCCAGCGCAATAAGAATAACGATTTATCAAGAAAAAGAAAGCGAGAAAAAATGAAAGCAGAAAAACAGGATCCTCACCATTCCACGCAGCCCAAAGGTAAGGATGAAACGAGACCAGACAGGGGCGGAGTGCTACAAGATACCGGAATCCTTGAGTGCGTTCTGGAGAATCGTCTCCTTGACAGCTGCAAACACGAGTCGGATATTCTGCGTGTCCGTAGCCTGCGTTAAACTACAAGTCACGAAAAATCAGGTGAGACAAAGACGTTGAAAGAAAGAAAAAGGCTGACTGACTGCGGATAGACACTCAAGCGTGCCCGATTCACATTCATAAATCTCCACAAGACGTACTTGGCCGCCTTGTTGATGTCGGCGCCGCCAGTGTATTCCGGAAAATATCGTTCCAGAGGTATCTTTGGTAGTTTGCTCTTAAAGACGTCGATTTTGTTGAGGAAGAGGATAATGGACGTGCGGAGGAACCATCGGGAGTTGATGACGGATTCAAAAAGGACGAGCGATTCATGCATCCGGTTCTAAGTGCAGATAAACGTGAGCTTGAAAAGGCAAAGAGAAGGGGATAATAAGAACCTGTGTCTTCTCCTCGAGGAGAACCTGGTCATACTCTGACAGCGCGGTACAGAAGATGATGCTGGTCACGCTCTCGAAGCAGTGTATCCACTTCTTACGTTCAGAACGTTGGCCGCCGACGTCAAACATATGTATCCTGAGATGGTTTGAGCAGACGGCAAGATAGTAGAAGGATGAACTCACGAAAGTTGGCCAACAGTAAACCGCGTCTCAACGATGCCCAAGCTCTTCTGGCGCGCACGGAGCACGTCCGTCTCATTTGGGCAGTACCCTGGCGTGCCTATCCGTAAAACTTCGCCAAAGAAGCTGTCAAGATGTTATTCGAAAGAACGATAGGGGGTATACGATAAGAAATACTAACTACGAGGCCGAATCCATAAGATAGAAATCGCTCGAGTGCTCGTCCATTACTTTCGGGATCACTGGGTCCTTCCAGACCTGATGTATCGCGCTCGCAACGGCTGGGTCAAATTCGTCCTGCGGATCAAACCTATAGGCGAGGATACGATCGGCAAGTATGCGGTTGGGTAGCTCGGCGCAGTCGAGCCCGAGTTTGCGCATGTAGGTGACAACCGCCTGGGCCGAGTCGAGAACGTTCTTGTATATAGTAGGTCGAACCTCCATGAGTTCGAATGTCCTGTATCCTCCTTGATGGATAATCTTCATTTGTTTGACGATCGTTGATTTTCCCGACTCCCCGGAACCTAATTAGATATTTCAGCTCAGAATTCAGTTGTGGTGGGGCCAAATGTGTCGCCACGACACCGTTGAACGGGAAAGAAGGAAGACACGCACCGAGAAGAAGGATCTTGCACTCCTTTTTGAATTTCTTATTGTCGTCCTCTAGTTGTTTGTCAATGGCGTCCGAACGCTCCTTCCCAGCACGGTCCGGCGTCGATAGACAGCCTCCCATAGTTGCCCCGTATATCTACCGATGATCGTCGTCGAGATGCCCTCAGGAACGTCCAGCAGGACGATGGCCAATGAGGCGCAGGGGGAAGGGAGAGAGGAAAGAGATTGGGAGAGAGGCAAGTAACAGCCGACGTCGAAAAGGCAGACTTGGAAGAACCACAGCTTGATGAATCACACAATTATGCCCGATTTGGTTAATTGGCCCATATGATCGGTAACCCGACCCGACCCGACCTGGTTTGCTTTGACGGTCGCCACGCATGCTAGACTGAAGTTTCACTTTAGTTATGTATCAATCTACTCGTATTTCATCAGTAATACTACTCGAATTCTGCAGAAACACACTCTCAAATGTCCACCAATCTGTCACTGACATCCGGCCTGACGTTAATGCCATTCTGGTCGCCAACTTTCTGTCACCATGTACCAGAATAGGACGGACATACCACTAATTGTCGTTTATGCTGATACAATGCGCCACGTCTGGGCCCTTACTTCGGCCAATTCCGCAGCAAGGCGTTTCGCCAATGTCATACGCCACCGTCAACCGTGTCATGCTAGCCACAAACGTGCATTCTCATGGATACCCGGCCCCTTCCACAGCATCCCCCGGTATGTTAATTCAACACCATTTATATCCTCTCGCAACCCACCTTTTTTTCACCTGCCAACACGGCACGGTTCACATACTCTGCCATAGACGCCCGTCAACCAATCTATAGAAGGAAGATACCGGTAGCATCAAAAATTCCTCACACGCAAGCTTTCAGAGTCGTTGGTACCTCAGCGCTTCACCTGTTCCCCTCTTGAGCAGCATATGTACCCTAAATTTGGACGTGACATAACTTTGCTCTCTGTCACGTTCCCCAATATCCACGTCTAGATACCCCAGTCTAAGATTCGAACCTCGCTACCTTTGCTTGTACTCCACACCGGTGCAGGTGATTCCTCGAATTCTGCTCTCTTACTATGTGACTTGGAACTTTACTATGTACGCCGGTATTTCACGATGCTTTCCATGTCCTCATTCATGTCAATCGCAGATTTCCGTCAATCAACGTTCTTACGTGGGGTGCCAAAATGGCTCCTTTAACGCATCTTTAACCTACAACCATATGAAGACGTACATTCATATGTACTCAACCCACACTAAGTACTACTCTGGTTATTCTACACACGTTCTTCGTTGTACCTTCAATGCCGAGGCCTAAATCGCCACCACGTCACCGCCCTGAGAACAAGTTCCTCTACAACATATGATAATCCATCTGTTCTCCGAAAACAAACTAGAGGCTTATATACCTTGCACGACGGCCACTGGTGCCGACCCTCAACGTCTCATTGCATATCACCTTGCAATACATATATCCCGATCCATCACGGACTCGATCAACACATACCGTAACTTGATCTTCTATGTCTTTCAACTAAGAATTGATACTCGGCGGTTGTGTGATGATGTACGCACAGATGACATTAGTCACCTCTTTTGGGTAGGTCAGTGTACATACACGTTTGTCCGGTTTTGAGCGTAAGTGATAGTATTCACACCTACAGAAAAGTAGACTTACAGACACAGTCGAGCCTCAACTGCGAATGTGCGAATACGCCCGTAGTGTCTGCTTGTCAAGCCAGCTACTTGGTGAGCGCTATTGCGTCCTTGCCCGCCTCGCTGAAAACCCAAAGCCGGTCACCGTGGCGCGCGGCCGGTGCTGATTGTGCGCGTCGTTTAGAGAGCGAATAAGCTTCGGCGATGGGATATACGAACGCTTGTCATGGCATTTGTCAAGCTCCACCGTATTCACGTTCATGAACTACTCTTGGGGTTTGCCTAGACCCCGATCGTAGCGCACATTCCGTTGGTTCTGTCGGGTTTGGAGTTGACAAGCAGTTTGGTTTCTCGTTGGGTCACTTATATCATTAATCATGTGAGGTTTTTCCTCTATTCCTGAAATTGAGCTTTTGATTTGCTTCTAATCCCGGGACTCACGCCGAGACTATTATGATTTCCTTTATCGGAGGGTCTTCATGATTTTGCGACCATGGTTTTGAATCCCGTATGAATCGTACACGCTGACCGCGACTTTGGTCGATTCTGATTTCCCTCACGAAGGTAACTTACATGTTGTGGTTTCAGGCTAGTTCTGAGGTGCGATCTCTAGAACGGCTGCTGTGATTCCGAGTTTCTTGCCCTTTGCTTGTTCTCGTGTATATGATGGATCAATGCCATGTAGGCATCCGTTCGAATGCAAATAAAGCACGATCGACTCACCACCCTACGACGGAACGACACTGTGATGAGCTGGGTTTGGGGCAGTCCTGGCGAACTGGTCCTTGTTCCCACTACTTTCCTTCGTATCCCTGCAGCGGAGTTATGGACTCTTTGCGTGCGCACACTCAAGCCGTCTTGTCCATTTACCAGGTGCCATATCAACGCCTCAATACTTGACAGTTCGCATCTTCATCTGTCACCTCGGCTCAGAGGCTTCTGTGGGTGTTTGATTGTCGGCGTATTCTATAGTTACCGCAACGTGAGTCACATCTTATGTTTGCATCTCCCATGCGCGTCTGTTTTCATGAACGAGAACATCTGATAAGATGTCGCAAGGTACGCATCTGTAGTACCTGTCCACTTTGTTCGTCAATCACTATGGTCACTGAGCAACACAAAGCTCTCTTGATTCATATTAATTAATACATGTATCCCTTTCCTGCAATTTTCTCACCGGTAGCTCGTCGATGCCGAACTTATGCCAAAACACCTATCCACTAGTTCCGGATCCAATCCCGCAGCCTCAGAATGGGCAAGTCCACGGTTTGGTTTTATCCTTGTTAGGGATCAAACTCGCGCGGATATTTTAAACATGCATGGATGCAACACGTTGATCCGTCCTCGGGTTGATTATCTGGATTTACAGTCGAGGACAAGCAAAGCCCGTAATTAGAATTTTGAGAGATCTAGCTGGGAGATAGCCAAAATTTTAATAGAGTGCTCAGATCGGTAAAACACATTGAACAAGACTAGTCCAAAGTTTTTCCCGCAACTTTCTGGAGTGCCAAATTTTTGGCTCAATACATTCAATTTCTGTGTACCTAAAACAGTCTCCAGATGCATCATTGCAGACCAAAATACTGCTTGGTGACCCTTCTGCTTTTGAACTGCCCATGCTGCAGCCTTTCCCTTCAGACCAAGACGATATGCACTTATGAATCACCAGGTTCAGTTGATGAATTTTTTGGTCACATCTGTGGTCTATGTTGGCTCACTGTAAGAAACGAGCGGGATATGAAGATCGAGAAGAGTATTAAGGAAGGAGGGTGTTGTTGAAGCCGGAGTCTAATGGCTTGGTGTTTTTGCAGGCAAATAAAGTTTATTTGGTCGCCTTTGCTCTCTCGCACGGCTCCCGAGAGAAAAATCTCAAGGGAGACCGCGCTCAAGCCACGGGAGGAGCAAACAGAAGAGATGAAGGCTCGAAATTGGAAGCGTGAGAAGCGGCCAGATGCAGGCATGCGGAGAGACCCAGGATACGCTCACAAGGTAAATCAATGTAAAGCTTGTAGGCGTCACTGCGCCATCAACCAAGGAGTTGAATTTCATGATTGGCATAACCTACTGCGGCTGCAGCTGTGGCTGCTCCGCGGCAGAAGCTGTGGCCCGCAAACTTCGATGGATCAATGTTACATTCTAGAAGGTGATGTCTGAGCATTGCGATGAAGACTTCTCATGAGAGGGGGGAGCCGTCCGGGTTTGTAAAGAGGGGGTTATTGTGTGGCTTTGGGTCAACAATAAACATATTATGGAGAGCTGAAACGGGGCATGTGGAGGACCCAGCAGGGGCTTTAGTGAGTAGAATCGAAGTACCTTTACAAAAGGGGTCTGTCTTGGAAGCTGGAAGATCGATCCTTACATGGGAGGGAGAGTTGAAGGATGGGAGGAATGTGACACATCCCCGTGTGAGATGGGATGCGGGGCTAAACTTTTTGCCTTGTCCTAGCATAAATTCCCTGCAGTGGAGAAATCCTGCCCATGCTGACTTGCATGCTGCATCGAAGGAGGCCTCGGAAGGTTTGGAAGTGTCACTGGTGAAAGACACGAGCTTCTGGAGGATATCAAGGGTAATTGGTTGCTTAGGGTTGTGTTTGCACTCTCCATGGTAGTGCTTGATACCTCGGATGACTCTGTGGACTGTCTCAGATTCACATGCATTGAAGGGGAGCCCTTCATTGACGTGGAGGGAGTGCACCACAGCAAGGTAGCTTTTGATAGTTTTTGGTTGGAGGGCACAATCTCCGAGAGAGCAGACCCATTCGACAATGGCTCAGTCTGTGGCTGGGAGATAGCAGCCCAGTTCACTGAGCATGTTGGGGTTGAGACAGCAGAAGTTGATGAAGGATCTTTGACCGGTAGAGTAGGATTTCCTGGTGCTGGCAGCCAGTCCATGCCAGAGGTAGAATGCTGCTCAAGGTGAGAGGTTAGCATGTGTTTTGTACCAATGAGGTGGGACTTCCACAACGAGGGAGTGCAAGGGAGGTGTGGTGCAAGCTCAAATAATCTGTTGTACTGAAAACAGGAAGCAGCATCAGCAAGTGCATTCTCCTCGGTGGGAATCCAAACTGAAGAGAAAGAAATATCAAGACAAGCTGCAAGCATGATGATGGTCCTTAAGACCTGCATGCTGTGGACTGAGTTTGCTGTCCCCGAGTTGAGCCAAGCTACTATGGCAGAATTATCACAGAAGAATGTGATGTGGTGCCCCCTCCATGCATCTCCCCAGCATAAGATCACATGCAAAACCGCATAGATCTCCTTGAATTGGATATTGCATTTGCAAAAGTGTCAAGGAGTGCAAGCAGAGAACCATTGATTTGAAATGACTCCGCCCATGCCTTTGCAACCGCTAACATCTGCGTGAACAGAGACTGAGGGACGAGAGGTAGATATGAGCATGGTACCATTCCATTGTGTGCTAAACGTTTGCCACCAGCAGATGTCAGCTGCCACTGCTCTGGGCACATGGCACATGGCAAATGAGGGCTTGAAAGAGCCAGCAAAATCAAATAAGCAGCAGAGAAATGTCCGAGAATGGGGTATGACTTGGGAGGTAAACTGTAAGAAGCCTGTAAGCTCCTGCAGCTCAAGGAGGGAACACTTGCACTTTGATGACCATGCATCTAGCAATTCCTCCAAGAAAACTAGCTTGTCTTGGGGAAGGCATGCCTCCATAGCCACTGAGTTGATTTTGAGGCTGAGGAACTCAAGCTCAGTTGTTGGCCAAATGGTCTTGGAATCCTGGAAGGAGAGCCCCAGCTCCTGTCCAAGTCCTGATACCCACTTGATGGCAGCATTTGATATTGAGGGGGGCAATAGGGGAGAGAATATAAGCAGGAAATCATCCAGATAATGATGGAGTGAGGCCAGTATGTGGTGCTGGATGATCCAGTGCAGAGCCTCAGCAAAGAGGTTAAATATGTATGGTGTGGACTTGAGACTGAATGCCAATACAATAAGATAGTAAAGTTTTGAGCCCCATTGAAAGCCTAAGAGGTGCCAGTCTTCAGATTGTACAGGGATGTGGTGGAAAGCATCTTTGAGGTCAAGTTTGGCCATTAGTGCACCATGGCTGAGCCTTTGAAGATCCTCAAGTACGTGTGCAAACATGTTGTAAGAAATGTGGCCTTTGCTGTCCAGAATGCCATCATCAACTGACAATCCCTCTGGCCATGACAGATGATTGATTAGGTGGAGTTTCCCTGGCTTCCTCTTATGGCCTACTGCACCTAGCAGCAAGCAGCAAGAGTCTGGAAATGGTGGAGCATCAAAGGGGCCTATGGCATGAGATTGTTTGACTAGGAAGTGTATGGAGGTATCAATGAATGCTTTGTTATCAAGGGCAGACTTGAGATTTCTGCATGATTGGGAGTGATTTTCACCAATAAATCTGATATTTGCACCAGAATCAATTATATTGAGGATAGCAGATACAAAGTCAGGGTTAGGATAATCATGTAAGTAATATTGCCAGGCCTCAATGACCAGGGGTGACTGGACTGGGGACTGGGAGAGGAGTGAGGGGCATGCAGAATTACATCAGGAATCTGTGTTAGGGTGCAGTGGTGGTGGCGTACCAGGTGGGAAGAGATGCAAGTGAGGAAGGTTAGGTGTGAACTTAATGGGGGGACAAGGAGACAAAGAAGCCATTGCTGGAGAGAGGACCTGTATGGCAGGCACCAAGCCTGCTGGGGCTCGCTTTCAAGTCTTCTTGCAGTCTTTTTCTGGGTGATCCTTGCTACCACATTTGTGGCACTTGTGAATGCAATTATTGGGGCAATGTGATGCAGTACAAGTGCCTTTGTTATATGCAAAGCAGGTTTCTGCACTTACATCCCACTCCCACTTGCCTACTGACTTGCGCAAGGTATTAGGTGCTCTTGTATTCCCAAGGCAGAATTCAGTCAAGAGCATTTTGTCCGGTCTAGCCCAACCTGCATATGAACCCACAATCATTTCCTGCCAATGGTTGAGATGGAAATGAATATGATATTGGAGCACTGCCAACCATTCATACTTCTGATTAAGCATCATCAAGTGTGAAAGGTACCTTGTGGTGCCATGACTGATTATAAATGTTGCATGAGTGTTGCCAGATGATGCTGCAAAGGCCTGTAAGACAGAGAAGTAGGTGGAGAGGGGTATGAGAAGATTGTGGAGGGCTGG